>PVJC01010974.1:0-27819 GCA_004026665.1 Murina feae | reverse complement strand
CCAAGGACATTAGCCACTAGCATCTGCCCGGCTGACGCGTGTCCATAGGGTGAGCATCGTCCAGGGCACCAGGGGGTCGCCAGGCCCCTGGGTTTCAGGCTCGATGCCCAGTGGGGGGGCATGTAGGAAGCAGCCCAGCAGTGTTCCTCACATGGATGTTTCTGTCTGTCTCTCTCCCTCTCTCTCTCTAAAAAAATAAAAACTAAAAACATTAAAAACATATTACTGAAACCATGCAGGTGATGGGCCTGGAGGTGTTGAAGTTAAAAGGGAAGGACTACGGAAGGCGAACTTCACCGAAAGGTGAGGGGTGGACCGCGGGAGCGTTGGTAGCAGAAGAAAAGCAGTCTTGGGTGTGATGCTGGAATCTGATCAAATTCTGTTTGGATTCAAGAATGATTGCTGCACTATAGCGACACCTGTAAGAAAGCTAAGACACGTTTTCTTAAATGGTGCGACTCTATCCTTCCACTGCTACTAATGATGACTGGATTCATAAGCTACACTTTATTCAAAAACATCCACAAAGTAAGCTTTTATCAATTCCTGCACACTCGGTTGGCACGATCATGTTACGCAATGTCTCTCCGCTGCCATGTTTTCATTAAATTATCTCAATGGCTTTACGTTTTAAATTTCGCTTTTGAGGCCCATCCGGCTTTCTGTCATATTACCAACATGTTATAACTCTCTTTCTGCCTCTCGCCAGCCAGGCGCCAGTGGTCAGTGAAGTCTTCAAACACCCATTAAGCTCCCGTCGCTCAGAAATCTCATAAGGACTCGACCCTCGGGTGGTAATAAAGCATTTGAAAACACAATCTTATTTTCAACACAACCTTAAAACGAAATTGCAGCAAATAAGAAAAATCTCCAACTTACGAAAGTCTCCAAACTACAGCATTTTTCTATTAAAAAGCCAACAACGACAACAACAAAAAAACCCAACAACTAGAAACACATACAATTTAATCTGGTGCGGCGGCGGCTGTGACAGCCTGAAAAATGGTCCTCCTGCGAAAGGCAATCTCCTGCCAGCGCCCGCGAGCAGGAGGGCGTCCACGCACCTTCCTCTCGGAATGGAAGGACCTTCTCCGGAAATGGGGTGCGGAGCGGGGCTCCGTTACGCAAACCAGCGACGCAAAGGGAACACGGGAGAGAAGCATGTGATGTGACGTGCGCCCAGGAGAAACACTGGTTTCCTGTTGTGACAAGAGGACACGTATCACTAAGTTTGGAAGCTGCTCTTCACTTGCATGGGGAGACCACCCCCCGCCCGAAAATATTCTATAGGGACTGCCACAAGGCCTGCTCTCCCTCTACTTCCCTCCCTCCCTCATTTTTAAAAATTGTGCTAAAATGTACATAACATCACCTGGCTGGCGTGGCTCAGTGGTTGAGCATCAACCTATGAACCCGGAGGTCACTGTTTGAATCTCCGTCAGGGCACACGCCCGGGTTGCGGGCTCCATCCCCAGTAGGAGGTGTGCAGAAGGCAGCCGGTCCGTGATTCTCTCTCATCACTGATGTTTCTCTCTCTCCCTCTCCTTTCCTCTCAGAAATCAATAGAAATCTCAGGCATGTGCTCAGACGGGGAATGGAATCGTGACCTCCTGGTTCATAGGTCGCTGCTCAATCACTGAGCCACACCGGCCGGGCCAGGCAGACAGTCACTGTCCTAAGAGGAAAAGGCCGCTCCAGCTGCCAATCCTTTAGAGCTCAGCTGGAGGGGCAGGGGCTGGGGAAGGAGTCTTTGAGATCAAGCAATTAATCAAGGTGGGTAATTAAACATGCACGGAAGTTGGCCTGCTTCCTCCCCTCACGGGGAGGCACTGGCCTGGACGCCGTGGGTTGGGTGCCCGCCCTACGGCATCTGGAGCGTCTACGAAAATGCAGACGCTTTCAGCAAACTTCTGACCCTTCGGATGATGAATCCACATTTAAAAGTGGACGTGACTGATCGGGAGGCATGAATCACTTTAAACTGTACTAATGAATAACTCAGTAAGGTTGGGGAATTCTTGTTAAATTTTCAAAACCAAGTTTATCTTTTCTAAGACAAGGAACCTTAGCCATCCATTCGGGCCGTGGAAATGATCTCTTACCAGCGACGTTTGCCACCACAAAAAGGTCATCAGTGAAGGCCTTGTTCTGGGGACCATTTCCAGATTAGAACTGGAAAAACGGCCAGACTGGCATGGCTCAGTGGTTGAGCATTAATCTATGAGCGAGGAGGTCATGGTTCTATTCCCACTCAGGGCACATGCCCTGGTGATAGGCTTGATGCCCAGTGTGGGGCTTGTAGGAGGCAGCCCATCAATGACTCTCTCTCGTCATGGATGTTTCTATCTCTCTTCCCCTCCCTTCCTCTCTGAAATATATATATTTAAAAAGAACTAGAAAAATAGCAGGACTGGAGTCACACAGGCACATATTAAATCTGAGATGCACAGCAGCAATGCAGCCTGGGATATAATTCCTCCAGCACAGTGCTCTCCCTCCTTCCATCGTCCGTCTGTCCCTCTTCTGCCTGTCCATCCTGTTCTTGTACCTCCTGTTCAGCATCACTTTATGCTCTTCCCCAAACACGCCAGCAGAGGGCAAATGCTGTTTGCTTAAATTTTATAAATCTGCACAAAAAAAGAGATTTTCAGCCCTGCCTTCAGATATGGGGTGTTCACACATGTCTGGGTCCCTAAATGCCCTTTTCTTCATGAAGCTCCATGTAGTTGACAAACCGTGTAACTACATCAAGGCCAAGGGTCTTGGTGTTTTCTTCCTTCCGCACCTGGGACCCCGAAGTGTGCTTCTACTTCCCACACAGCCTCTGCGTAAGACATCACCTTCCCAGGAAACCCCTTGTCCACATCACCTCGCTCTCCCCCGCGCATCTCCTCACAGGCTTGCCTTCACCACCCACTTCATACTATTTACTATTTCTAGGACAGACTTAGGTATCACGGGCTCTATAACATTGGTTGAATGAATAAATGGGTATCTAGGTGCACACGTATAAAGATGTGTCTGAAAGAGATCCCCCAGCCCGGCCAGTGTGGTTCAGTGGTTGAGCGTCAACCTATGAACCTGGAGATCACAGTTCCATTCCGGGTCAGGGCACACGCCCAGGTTGCGGGCTCCATCCCCAGTAAGAGGCATGTAGGAGGCAGCCGATCGATGATTCTCTCTCATTAATGTTTCTATCTTTCTCTTCCTCTCCGTTCCTCTCTGAAATCGATAAAAAATACATTTTAAATTTTTTTTGTTAAAAAACAAGTGATTCCCCAACATGGAAATCGCCCAATCTGATGGTATATCCATTTAAAATCCCATTGCTTCTGATTAATTCTCCTCTGAAATGGCGAGGCCCACTTACAGTCCTGCAGTGCATGGAAACACTTGTTTCTCTACAACTTAATGAATTGGTCCATCGCTAGTTGGAGTAATTTTTGCCGATCTAATAACTGCAGAAACCTTACCTCGCATTAAATTGCATTTTCTAGGTTCCTTGTGGGTTGAGCACATCTTCGTACCTTTGCTGAAGAGCATTTGCATTTCTTAATGGCTACCCTGACGTCGAGGGAGGCTTTCAGAATTCCAGATCGCCCCTCGGGTCCCGGGGACAGGCTACAACATAACCACTACATGGAGCAGAGAGGACTCGGGCTAATTCTCTCCTGCTTTCTCGACGTTTGTCCCATGGATGCTGTTCTTCAGGGCGGGAAACTGGGGAAGTGACTATTTTTAGGTCATACAAATAGCAGAGACGCAGATGCACGAACAGTATGCAAACTGTGTGGACCTAGAAGACAGGGTTGCAGGCATAGAGGCCAGACCTAGAAAGTGCCTTTCCTCAAATTTTTATAGTATATTTTCTATTGATTTCAGAGAAGAAGGGAGAGGGAGAGAGAATCATTGATCGGCTGCCTCCCACATGCCTCCTACTGGGGATCGAGCCTGTAACCAGGGCATGTGCCCTGACCAGGATCAAGTTGTGACCTCCTGGCTCATAGGTTGACGCTCAACCGCTGAGCCACACCAAGTGGGCTGCCCGTCCTCATTTGATCATCAAACTCTATGCCTGACCTAGAATCTGAGCCCATCCACTCCCAGTTTTTGCTGCTGAGGGAGCCCCAGTGTGTGGTTTTCGCTCCTCCCTGACCTGTAGTCTCTGGCCCCTGGGGGTGGAGCTGAGAGGGGCAGGGGGGTAAGGGGGAGGGACAAAAAGTCCCAGATAGATGGATCCTGCAGTGAGATGGGCAGGGACTGAGAACGGGCTCCCATGGCTGCAGATGCCCCTGGCCTCCTCACCCCTTGAAACGTGTAAATGCGGGGACCCTACATCGGGTCAATTCCACTCCCAGAAGGTTCATGGAAGGCCCTGGAACAGCGTCCCACAACCGGCGTCCGGAATAGGATCTGATGCTGGTCGTGTGGGTCCTGACAGCTGCTGGGTGAGCAAACACAGGACACTGTGCGGCCCCTCCTGATCTGGGGCCTTCTCGCTAGCCCACAATGTGTGCTTTCTCACCACGGGGATGGAGAGAATTTCAGGACAGCAACAGTGCCCTTCATATGTCCCCTTCACACCCCCTGCAGTCCCGCCCGGACCCCACATCCTGCATGGATGCAGGTGAGGACTGAGCTGTGCCCCTCATGCTATTTCATGTCTCCAGTAACAATTCCCATTTCCTACCTCGGGGCTGCGTTTGAACCGCCGCGTTAACAGGATGTGCCGCACCCTGGCTCCCTGGGCAGAATCTGTCTTTCTCGATGCATTTCTGTCTGCGCATGTGTTGAAATTCCTACACATACTCTCCCTCATTTCCCTGGGGGTCTCTCCTTCAGGGACAGCATCCCCAGCCCAAGACAATGCCAACCTCTGGGTCCCTTTTGTTCTAAACTTTTTCCTGATTATTCTCCTTACAGCTTACTATGGACCCTGTCTGGAATTTATATGATGGATTTTGCAATACATTTCATCTAGTTTTATTTTTTCCCCAAGTGAAAACCAATTGGAGTTGTAATGGCCAAACCTTTCCCCACAGATAAGACATGCTGTCTTCTTCTCATCCAGGAGGTGTCAAACCTGGTTGAACTGGTTTTGTTTCTCTTTTTTTAAAAAAATATTCCTATTGATTTCACAGAGGAAGGGAAGGGGGAGGGAGAGAAAGAAACATCAATGATGAGAGAATCATGGACCGGCTGCCTCCTGCACGCCTCCTACTGGGGATGGAGCCTGCAACCTGGGCTTGTGCCCTGACCAGGAATCAAACTGTGACCTCCTGGTTCACAGGTCAATGCTCAACCACTGAGCCACGCCTCACTGTGGGGCTGGTTTTGTTTCTTACTTAGTAGCAACCACCTCTGCCCACACGGCCAAGTTTAGTCTCTGCTCCGAGCACCTCTGTGGGCTGCGTCCCACTAATTCAACAGAATAGGCCCCTCAGTATCACAGCTCCTACAACCTTCTGTTCTACACCCTAAACTAAACATCAGATGATATACACAAAGCCTTGGGCAAACTATAAAACCATCTACACATCTGTATACTATTATTTCTAACCTTTTATTTTAAAAACACATTTTAAGCCCTGGCTGGTTTGGCTCAGTGGATAGAGCGTCGGCCTGCGGACTGAAGGGTCCCAGGTTCGATTCCAGTCAAGGGCATGTACCTTGGTTGCGGGCACATCCCCAGTGCGGGGTGTGCAGGAGGCAGCTGATCGATGTTTCTCTCTCATCCATGTTTCTAACTCTCTATCCCTCTCCCTTCCTCTCTGTAAAAAACCAATAAAATACATTTTAAAAATCCTGAGTGAAAGGTCATTGTCAAACACAGTTGCTTACTAGGCAGGGCCCATGTGTATCAGTATTTCCAAACTCTTACTTAGTGGGATAAAAACTGTCCACTGCAAATTGCTCCTGGTAAAATCCGTTTATGCAGGAGAATTATATATGACCTTCTATTTCATCCCAGTAATATACAGTTTAATAAATGTCAACTTGGGAGTCCTCTGTATATGGTTTGAAACAGCAAAAGACAGAAAATGCGTTTCGACACGTTTGTCTCAGATTCAGCGAGTCTGCTGAGCTGGGATAATGGAGCAAAGTGATGAGAGGACACAAACATTGTTACAGTTGCAATAAACCGGATTGTTTTCCCCGGAGGAGGGAGATGCAGGGGCTGGCGATATCGGGAAATTTTGTTTTTGTCAGGTTCATTCTGCAGGCAGCATATACATGGTTTCGTGTTTTAAAATAGGACGCAGGATGAATGCACTGAGCAATTCTCACCAAGCCCGGGAGTTGCACAGTGGAGCGGCTCTCGGTGGAACTGCTTGGATACGAACAGGACGAGAGTGCCGCCAGTGCCGTCCACCACACGTGTTTCCAACCACAATGGACAGGGCCGAGGACATCATTAAAAGCCGCATCGCAACCTGCCACCTGGAGGCTGGAGGCCAGGCTTGGCAGATGAAAGCGAAAGTCCCGTTACCCCGCGCACGACGTACCACGTGGCCTGGGAAGCAGTTCATTGGACCGTTTCTGATGAGCATCTCTACAAGATCACTGAGTGCCCAGCGGTGACGGGGTTCTGGAGGAGCAGGAGCGGAAGCAGGGGGGTAATTAAGGGGCGGCATTGGCCTCGGAGTGGCAGCATGGCAGCTTTGAAGAGTGTGGCGGGAGCTAAGATCTTATTTTTAAACAAACACAGTGCGATGTGCTTGGCCATGGAGGCAACAGGAGGCTGATGGACGGAAGGAGGAACCAGCCGCTGGTTTCTGGCTTCAGGAGTCGGGAGGACACAATGGCCGGGTGCAGTGATGGGGGTAAGGGGCCGTCAATGGAGATATGAGTTTGAAATTCCAGAAGGACATGGCTGGAGGTACCTATTTGGGGTCATCACTCTGTAGCTAGTGTTACTACATTTGCATGATCTTTGCTTTCTTCGTCTGTATTGATCGTCAGGATCCATAACGAAGTTGAAAAGGTCAAGGTAATATTTAGTACCAGGTTTCTCAGAGTCTGGTCCTTCAAACAGTCAAGTCAGAATCACCTCGGTGTTTGCATGTAAGTCAGCTGGACGCCCCAAAGCCAGGCACTCTGATGGGATGTGGCGCATGGCAGGGCACAGCGCGGGCTGTGCAACTCGGCCTCTGTGTTGCCACGGCATTTTGAGCCTTCTGAAGGGCCGCAGCCAATCACAGCAGGTTGCCTGTGATGGACAACCAATCACAACAGGTTGCCTGTGTTGGCCGACCAATCACAGCAGCTACCTGTGTTGGTTGACCAATCACAGCACGCTGTGTGGACCCGGCTCAGGTGTCTTGAGGGCTGCAAGGGAAGAACGTAGATGAATCTTCCCTAGTGTCTAGTTTCATCAGCAGCAGCAGCAGCACCATCAGCATCACCATCATCGCAGTTGATTTCAAGCCCCTGTAATATCATTCTGACCCCATTGTGTTTTACTGATGCCATGAATACTGTGATTCTCAGGCGGGCTCACATAGAGGACCCTGTGATCAGTTCCGACCAGAGCTTGGGCTCAACTTTTATTGTCTGCAGGCTCCTCGGTTTGTCTGGAATCCAATCAATCAGGGACTCAGCACAGACCCTGCTCTGAGCCTCTCTCCCAGGAGCCTCCTGACCCGCCCCCACCGGCCTCCCAATGCTGAAGCTTCTCTTAGACCGACACATCCACGCGGTGTTAGACTTCCATTACCTACGGCCCCATCTGCCTCCTCCTCTTTATGTTTAAGACACTAATGAGAGTAAACAGCTGGGTTCTACATTCCACTTCTGAACATTAACAAACATTTAATTTTATACGGTTTCTTGGGAACCTTATAATATTCTCAAGAAAAGAAGCTCTCATCCTATTAATCTTTAAGTATATTTTCCCCAAATGTGCAGATGTGAAAAGACTTTCTCAAGTGAAAAGCCCCCATAAAAACACTCCGGCACTCCACAGTCAGCCACTGCTCGCGCCACCCTTTTGCACAGCGCTGCGTTATTCTAGTTCTGACTATGATAATTCTGAAAACATGGGGAACCCAAGCAGATCATCTAAAGGAGAAGGTAGGTGCAAAGAGAGAAATGAGCTACCTGCTATAAAAGAAACTGTACTTGACTATCATTATTCATTAGTTCTTTCTCAGGTACAGCACGATTTTTAAAGCTCATACATATCCATCAGCTATTTACTTCTGAAAATAGGTAAGAGAGCTCATTATCACTTCCATCTTGCAACGAGCGCCCTATGAAAAAAAGTGACTTGCCTAAAGTCGTGCAGTAAATGCTGAAATATGTTGATTTCAGAGAGGAAGGGAGAGGAAGAGAGAGAAACATCAATGATGAAAGAGAATCATTGATCTGCTGCCTCCACTGGGGATCGAACCCACAGCCTGGGCCTGTGTCCTGACTGGGAATCGAACCGTGACCTATTGGTTCACAGGTTAATGCTCAACCACTGAGCCATACCAGCTGGGCCTAAAAGCACATCTTGATTTTACAATTGGACAGTAGGCAGGGCGTACAAGAACCAAAACCCGATTAAAAACAATGATGAGGACTAGGGCTATCAGATAGCAGGAACGGAGGCTTGAAATATTCGGGGTGCTCACACTCCACAAACGGTAGGAAAACTGAAAGCAAGACTAGGAAGAAACAATACGTGTCACCCCACAGTCCTGCTGGGTCCCTCGCCCCACTTGCGAAGCGAAACCAGTTTAAGGGAAGATGGTTAGGCTGCCCTGGACCACCACGTAACTTAGGGTGAAGTTCACAAGTGTTCTAAGGGCTCTCGTGTGGGTGTTTGTCGTTGGTGGGAAAGAATGTTTGAAAGACAGGAACCATTACCCGAACGCTCACGTTTAATACTTTGTCACTGTCACACATGTCCCATGTGAAACCCAGTCCCACTGATGAAAATATGTATAACCCTGTATCTACACCTATGTCTGTCTCTGTCTATACATAGAGATGTCTGTGTCTGTATCTGTATGTCTAAATCTATATCCTCTTTCCCTTAAAGTTTAATGAGTGGCAACATTTATAATTCCTAGAACGTGTCCACTTTCACTACAGAGATTGATTGGAGTCTGAAAAAGAAGAGAGAGAGTGCATTTCCTTTTGAAAAGCTTCGTTGTTCAATACAGTGGGAACAGATATTCTATTTCAGTCCTGTCTCCAGTAGAATGGTCCGGAACGAGATCCCTGTCCGCCCTGGACGGGCCGCGGGCATGCCTTTCAATGGAGTGTCAGCGTGATTTTAAGGGACTTGGGACACGGATTGTTATTACTGGGCAGGGAAGTTCAAAGGACACTCGATCGGATCTGTCGGCGACGCTTCTGTTTGAAGTCGCCGAGCTGGCTGCTTTCCCCATCTTCCTATAACAGCATCTTCCAGTCTTTGCTCTTGGTGATTTTTCTTTATTAAATGGCTGATGAAAACAGAAAGCCACCGTGTCCTCATCCCGGGGTCTGCCGGCCCAGTGACCCCGCGATCTGCACGTGGAAAGCTCACTGGCTTTCCGTAATGACCGAAGCGACAAAGGCTGTAATGGCAACAGTGCCCCGGGAGCCCTGGGTGACAGCCCCCTGGAAGGAGCTGTGGCTGGCGGGCTGGTTCTCATTTTACAAAAATCTCCACAATGCAGTTCCGTTTAAATTCTAATCGGAGATAATAATACATAAAAGCTTTATATGGGTGGCATTTTAATTAATCTTCAGTAGCATCTCGAGAGCAAAAAATAAGGTGGATAAAAATATCTGCTTGTCAATTTTTTACGACATTTACATTCTGGCTCTGCAGCCCTTTATTTAAAAAGCGAAAAATGCAGTTGGCTTGTGAGCATCAATGCACTCGGATTGAAAACATACTTTTTTCTCTTGAGGAGCAATCACTCTGGCTGTGTCTTGTCTGGTAAAGTGCACCTAATTTTCTAAAAAGGTGAATCGCTGCAGAAACATAGAACATGATCTTTTTACTCCTCCTCACCCAATGACATGCTGATGGATTTTTCGGAGAGAGGGAGAGGGAGAGAGAGAGAGAGAAACATCAGTCGGCCGCCTCCCCTCTGTGCCCTGACAGGGAATCGAACCGAAACCTTTTGGTGTAGACGATGAGGCTCCAAACAACTGAGCCACATCGGATCTGCATGATTTTTTTTTAAAAATTCCTTTTACAAAGGGACTCTCAATGATCGATTCAGAGAGGAAGGGAGAGGGAGAGAGAGAAACGTCAATGGTAAGAAACACTGATCGGCTGCTTCCTGCACGCCCCCCTGAGGGGACTGAGCCTGAAACCGGAACGTGTGCCCTGACCAGGGTTCGAACCGTGACCTCCTGGTTCATAGGTGGAGCCCCAACCACTGAGCCACACCGGCCGGGCTAGCATGTGATTTTTAAAGCAATTTTTATGGTTGCTTCTCTGGTCCTTTAATCAGGTATGAACAGAAACGCCCACTAGAGGTCGCATCAGGCTGGGAGATTTCTGATCCCTGCAGTGGGATGGATGGTATTGATTAAAATATTCTGTCCCTGCATGCTTCTGAGAGCTGAGCAACCTCTGCTGCCTCTGATGGGGCAGGGAGCCACGCCCGGGCACCTGCTCTATTACACAGGAGCATGGGAGCCTCGCCCAGTTCTGTGGACAAGCTTTCCTGCTCCTGGGTGAGGCTGGAGACCAGGCAGCCCCATGAAGACAGAGGCCTCCTGTCTTCCCGAACCCCAGCGGCCCCTCACCAGGAATGGTGAGCATCACAGGAACCCCAGCCCGCTGCTATCCAACCACAGAAATGTGGAAAGACTGTAACGCAAAGCAAGAACTTGCGAGGGCAGACTCGGAGACACCTTTCCAACTTCAGGTACATTAACTTCATCCGTCATGTCCAATGCATCTCCGGGAGCGTGCCCAGTGCATGACCTGCACACTCAGCTGGTCACGGTGTGGGATCTCACATGACGAGCCGTGCGTGTGCAGGTTAAGCGGTGCTTGAGGGTATTTCCAGCCAACACTGTGCTGTCCTTCACGTGTGAGTCTTAGGACATGGGATTAAAATGCCAGCAGGTCTGGCAGTCCTGCAACCCTCGCCCAGCCTTCATGCCCTCCCCTCCCCGTACCCCCGTGCCAGGCGGAATGGAGGAGGTGACCAGTGAAGGGCACTGCTGAGCTCACTGCCCGTGCTGAGGGCCGCCACCCACTATGTGCGCGAATCCTCGCAAGTCAGATTAATCCTTTGCTGTGGCCCAATGACACCCCGCAAACCAAATGGAGAACAGAAGGGTCACCGTGAAGTGAGAAGATCCAGAAACTGCATCGGGAAAGTGGACGAGACAACATCAACAAAGCCGCTGCTTCCGCCAGTGCCAGACCTGAGCAGGGCGGGAGGAGCCGGCCCGCCCGGGAAGGCAGCTGATGCTCTGCCCTGACACCCACGAGGCGTGTCCTCCACTGTCCCCTCGCTTTCAGTAATTCCCTGCGCACACACCTGCTGGGAACACGGGGATCATCTTTCTGGAACCCAAACAGCCACCCCCGGGTGAGCGGGGGACGGAGAGGAGGAGCGGGAAGTGCCCGGGGACTTCATCGGCCTCGGCTTTCAGGCTGAAGCCCGCGCGCTGGGTCCCGGGGAAGGGAAATCACAGAGACCCAGAGCCCGTTTCTCTCAAAGCCACAGGCAGCGTGTGTCCATCCTGCCTCGCACAGGGGCAGCCCACACCCCTCAGAGGCTCCTCCTCATTCCCCACAACGAGGTCCTGGGGGCCCCGGCGCTCAGACACAGGTCACACGTGCCCCTGGTGGACTGCCGGCCCCTGGCAAAGGCCGGGTGCAGTGGGCCCTCGCCTGGCAATCCTGGCTAATCAGGGCACCTCCTTCCCTCACAACCGACATTCAGCAGGAGACAGAAAAACACGCTTGTGCACTAGCACGAACACTTAGACCCTGAGCCCCAGCGGTGCCTCCTAGTGGTTAGAGCGAGCGTGGCCCCCAAGCATGAAGGGTTTGGGGTTTGATTCCCAATCAAGCGCCTGTTGCAGGTTTGATGCCTGGCCCCAGTTGGAGTGTGGCAGCCAATCGATGTGCCTCTCTTACATCCATGTTTTCTCTCTCTCTCTCCTCTCTTCTCCCTCTCTCCTCTCTCTCTCTCTCTTCTCTCTCTTCTCCCTCTCTCTCTCTTCTCTCTCTCTCTCTCTCCCCCCTCTCTCTCCCCTCTCTCCCGTAGCCCCTCTCCTCTTTCCCACTTCCTCTCTCTCCCTCTCTCTCCTCTCTCTTCTCCCTCTCTCTTCTCTCTCTCTTCTCTCTCTTCTCCCTCTCCTCTCCTCTCCTCTCCTCTCCTCTCCTCTCCTCTCCTCTCCTCTCCTCTCTTCTCCTTCCACACTCTCTAAAAATATCAATGGGGAAAAAGTGTCTTCAGGTGAGGATGGACAACAACAAAAGAACATTTAGACCGAGACAGGTCATGGCCCCTGTGATCAGTGGAGTCCAGAGTCCAGGCTATTCATTTAGATCCTTCGACCTGTGGGGCTGTGGTGGTGAAGAACACAGATGTAATGTACTAGTAAGACATGTGTACTTGGGAGGAGCCATTGAAGGAACCCACATTCAGAACACAGAGGAAGCATAACATGAAGTCAAGAGGCACAGCCCTTGCAGCAAAATCTACACTCACAGTTGCCGGAAGTAAGATTTTAAAAGACCAACTGGTCATGTTTCCTGGAGGGTTCAGGGTAGGGACCCCACAGCAAGGGGCTGGAAGCTCCAAGACAAGATGCTCCCACCTGTCACTATAGAGCATTAACCTCCACTCCATACTCCTGTCCAAGGAGTCCATCCCTTTGCTGAATCTCCCACCCAAACTAAAGGCAACACACAAAGCAATTTGAAAGTGAAAGCACCAATCCTGCAACAAATGCGGGATTTCATGAAGCTAACAAAAGTCATATTGGAGGATTTCTTTCAACCTCGAGACGTTTACACACAGGCCTTCACCCCTCAGAGTGGCGCATGATTAACCGTGCCATCCTTGTCAGAGACAATGACACGGTCCGCACTCACGGGGAAATTGCTTAAGTACGAGACGACTCCCAGGAAGCTCAAGAAGCCCCTGACTATTTCTGAAAATTTAACGTCTGTGTCATTTGCTGTGAAGCTCAAAAGTGGAGGATGTCCTCTCACCATCAGAAAATGTTCGCGCAAATCATGTTCCAAGAAAAGATAAATATAACTCTCGTCTTCCTTCTTTTTGGCGTCAGCGCTCCCTAGCCATTTCCACCCACACTTTGAAAATCAAATACCAAAATATAACATGAAAACATTGAGCCTATAAAACAAGCATTTATATGTAAAACAAAACATGTAAATAGGGTACATATGACACAAACTACAGTATAAAACAAAATGAGTGTTTTCAGAACGTTCCCTTCGTTGTCACATGTTCCTAGGACACAGTCCTCCCACAGAAGGAGCTGCCTGGCCCCGCCTTCCCTGGTCCTGAAGAAGCTCCTAAGCCAAATTTCACTTCCTACGTCCCTGAAAGTGTGACTCCACCTCCTGCAGGGTCTCCTCCGCCTACACCCACTGGTTAAAAGTGGGGCTTCCCGGTGGTTCATGCATTTGCACAAAATGTACTAATTTTACTTATTTTTTAAATACATTTTTAGTTATTGATTTAAGAAAGGAAGGGAGAAGGAGAGAGCGATAGAAACATCAATGATGAGAGGGAATCATTGATAGGCTGCCTTCTGCACGCCCCCTGGTGGGGATTGAGCCCACAACCAGGGCCTGTGCCCTGACGGGGAATCAAACTGTGACCTCCGGGTTCATAGGTCGATGCTCAACCACTGAGTCACACCAGCCGGGCCAAAATATACTAATTTTATGATCCAATGGGATACAAAGGGAAAGGAGAAGCAGACATAGCCAGTGGTGACCTCTGACATGGTGCTGCCACCGTGACCTGTCATTAGGTTTGTGCATAGTCCTGGGTGACCCACACCAGCTGTGATGTGGTCCCGGGTCTAACACACGGTGCACTCTTTTCTCACGGAAACCAGCCCCTGCCCAGCCAGCGAGCAGGTGGCCTCCGGACCCCGTGACCTCCATCTGCATTCCCAGTCTCAACACGCCGTCTGGGGACCCGACTCGCCACCTGGACATAAACACTCTCTCCTGTCTTATAGTCAACACGTTCCACCCTCCATTAGCCTTTGAGCAGTTTCCCCATTTGGTGTGAATCATCTTCTTCGTGCTTTCAATCTTGGGATGCACATGACCGCACACGTGTGTTGGGACCTCAGACCTCCACTTATCCTAACAGATCTTCCCCCTCCTGTCCCTCCTTCCCTCTCATACCCTGCCTCACACAGAGCACCCTCCTCATTGGCCCTTTCTACAAGAGGCCATGCCCCTCAGCCACCTTTGGCTACTTTACATAACAAATAGCAATTCCCAGTGACTGCTGAACTCACTGGAACTTACTAACTACACGCTGGCGGTATATGCCGAAGTTCCCAAGGGAACATCATATTTAAGTCGAGGTCAGATTCAGAGTTCAGAGGGAGAGAAACGGGCTCATTTGTTTTCCTAAATATGTCCATTAATCTCTTCTGCTTTGAAATTCGCAACATTTAAAGGAGCTCCCAGAGAGATGGCCAGTATCACCCCCTTCACCTCCACAGCAAACATAGTGCGCCAGGCACTGCATGAGGATCCTTATTTAGAATGACTGAGTGCCTGGCACAACACTTCCCAAGGTGGACGCCCTTGAGTAGGATTTTTATGACAGGCAGCCTCTCTTTGGGCTTAAAACAACGATTTTCTTGAAGAGAAAGGCTTAATTACAACCCATTTGGAAACATTTAACTAGATTTATTAAATGAAGATGTGTGGGGTTATTTTTTTACTTAAATGTTGGATCAAAACTTTATGCATAAATAACACCTAATGCAGGCAAGTTGAAGGTATTAGAAGAAATATGAAGGTGGAAGAATCACCTTCTTCATGAACATGCCTGTGCTAATTCATTCAGAAAATGAGGAGGAGGAGGAGAAAGAGGAGGGAAGGGTGGAGAAGGAGGAGATGGATGGATGGGTGGATGAATGCTAGGTGGGTAGATAGATGAATGGATGGATGGATGGGTAGATGGGTGGATGGATGGGTGGATGGATAGTGGGTGGGTGTGTGGGTGTGTGCGTGAATAGATAATATTTATTTCACATTTACTATGTGCTAGGTTCAATGCTTTGCATTTTACCCACATTATTTAATTTAATTCTCATAATGGCTCTCCAATGGTGAGGTCATTATCCTCTCATCAAATCTGAGGTTTCGAGGGGTTAAGCCGCATACACAAGACAACAGAGCTAGCAAATGACTCCGGAAGGCAAGTTCCCGGACTCAGCCTCTGGATGTGCCTTTGGATGAGCCCCGCACAGGCTGAAGCAGGAGAGCATCAGCTTGCACAGATGAAGAGACTCTCAACCTTTTCCATGCTAGTCTCCCAGCTTCCTGCTAAGAATATTCCTTAAAAGAATAATTCCAAACAAACTGAGACGAGAGCACAATGCAGTCTATGTGGAACTGTCATTAAGTTCCAGGTCAGCAGGGTCCAGAGAAAAACAAAAGACAGCCCGAAATCTCCCACTGTCTGACCGACAGCGCCCCCTCTGCTCAGTGAGCTAAGCAGGGTCCCAGGTCAGCAAGGTGTCGGGATGAGAGAGGAGGGGGACTCTGCCGCTGCCTGGGAAGGAGCCTGGCAGGTGGACAGTCAATAGGGTTGTGCATAGTGTGGGCCACTGCCTTCCCTCTGGCGGCAGCCCTCTGCCAGGAAATGACTCAGAGTCCAGTCCTTTCCGGAATAATCTCTTGAATCGGTATTTCTTAGGCTCATTTGCTTATGTGCCTCCACGGTTAGTTGAATGTTATATCCTCTTTCAACAACAGTGAAGCCAGGCACCCTCACAGCTCCGAAATGAACTCAGCAACCAAACGCTCGAATAAGCACCGCTTAGGAGAAGTAACGGGAGCCATTAATTTGGCGATGAACAAAACGTGGACGTTATTGCAGTAGCTCCTTCAGTGAACCTTAAGCTCCGAATTTCAGTGACTGTGTGGTTTGCATTTCAAGTGCAGCCCGAAATCTCAGCCTTAGATGTTGTGAAACCGAGGGCTTTGCTGAAGGACAGAAGCAGAAATGGATTGTGAGCACCCCTCATCCTGGCAGAAGAGCAAACAGTCGGGCTTTTCCTGCCACCCATGCACGTACTTGCTGTTTACTCATCCAGGGAGATCAGACTCATACTTCAGACCTGTGTAAGCCGGGACGCTGTGACGGAACCGCCAGGCACCAGGCACGGGGCCAAGGAGACGAGGTGCAGCTGCAGGGGGTCGTCCTGATGGTCATTCACATTCCAGGGGATCCCCCGGAGCAGGACTAGGCAGCACATCCTGCTGATTGTCTTGTGCAGCAGCAGCTGTGAGGGCCATAGACGGAGAGCCTGCAGACATAGTTACTTACAATGGTCTGTACAACATTTCGGTAACTTTACGTTTTGCCAATGTTAAAAAAAGTCAAGATATTTCAAATAAAGTTGTGCAATTCCAGTTCCTCTTCACAAGTCCAATGGCACTGGGCGCACACTGCCCGCCTCTAAGGTGGTGAGGGCCCGAATCTGAGTGACAGCCGTCACCCCTGCAGTAGGATCCTGTGCCTTCCCTGAGGCCAGAGTCCCGACCACACCCTCAGAGGTGGGGTCAGGTCTATGCCAGTCCTCGAGCTCATCAGCATGACCCGGTGAAAACAGAAATGAGGGTTCAAGACCTCTGAGTACGCGATGGAGAGAACCAGAAAAGGAGAAGTCTGACTCCTTCACCCAAACCTGAATTTCTTTAACGGGGACAGAAAACGTGGCCATGTTTCTGTTTTCCTGGTGACCTGCTGACCTGTCAGCATAGCATCTGACAGGTCACAGGAAGCTTCTCCGGCCACAGCGATCTGCTCAAATTCGGGAGTAAGTGGTAGGTGAACTGGGAGTGAAACCTCTGGGATTCCAACACAGCAATTGGATCCTGAGGCCCAGATCGTCCCAAACAACTCCTTCCATTGACACCTCAAATAACAGGCTGACCGCTGGGCCAAAGCCACCAGTACAAGCCCACTGCTGGGCTCACCCAAGACACAGATGTGGCGCTGGGTCTTTTCCGAGGACATTAGCTGTGATCCACATAAATCACTTCCACAAAAAACACATCTGGTACAATGAAATATTCACCACACTTCTCTTAAAATCAAACAACAATAACATGATGGAAAACAAGATCCCGAAGACAGCAGGACGGCTGGAAAAGAAGGAATGCAAAGGAGAGTATTTTCCCCGAGGTTATATTGTGAGCAGTGGGGGCAGCTGAGCAAGGCCTTCACGCTGCACGGAAGTGCTCGCTGCACAAACTGGGCGTTGTAATCGGCTACCGCTTTGTCTTAGTAAAAGTCGAAACCCTAAAAATACCTAGGAAAACATCATCCTCACTAAGCCCCTGTACACCAAGAACAGCTTCAGATTCGTGCAAAATAAAAACAATTAAAGTGGGTAGGTATAGGATGTTTTTGTTTTGTTTCTGTTTTTGTTTTTGAAGGAAGAAAACTTTTGCGCTGAGTTTCAGCATGATTATCAGGAAAATTTGACAAAATACATGTATAATGATAAAAAAAAATTACATTATGTTGCCCAGGAATGAAGCGTTCACTCACTAAACTTATTGCTTTAGATAAAAAAAAAAAAAAAAAAGTTATTCTCATAAACGTGCACCCCAGGAAATGTTGACACAGGCTATTTATTTTCAATCCCAACTGACAATGAATATTGTTTTCCATTAGTTTCAGGTGACAGCACAGTGGTTAGCACCCATGTGATGCACCTGGTAGCCCCCTGATGTCAAGCTCCCCCCCAACCCCACCCCACACCCTACGCAATTACAGACTCACTCTTCTTGACCCCCAGGGAGCTTCCTTTGACCCTGTCTACGTAACACCAAATGCCAAAATTAAAATCAAGATAAAAATGTAAATTTATTTTTAAACTGATGCCAACAGCACATTTGGAAACGCTTTCATTATTATCATTATTATCATTATCATCATTATTTGCTGGTATCAGGCAACCTGTATAAGTTGCCGAAAGGAACCACAAGAGCAAATTCGGGGCAAGTCTGGAGAGGTCATAGCCTCGGGCCGTCGGGGAGGGCGGGTTCCCCTTGTTATAAAGTCCCGCTCCTTCGGCAGAAATGAGCTGTCCTGTCAGCGGGCGATGGGTACGCTCTGAAGGACCACTGCCCTCACTCCCGTGACAGTGTGGTTTGTGTGTCTACTAGTTCAGGTCTGGCCTAAAACATTAGACACGACAAACACAACTACCGACAGGAAGTTGAGAAGGATGTTCTGGAACTGAGTGAGTGACTGAGCTCCACAGATGAACTCTCTCGGGTCCTGATGAAAACACCCACGTGCGGCAGATGCCACTAGGCTCTTGTTCAACCCGACAGACCCCACCAAGGCCCGGAGTCCCCATTCACAGTTTCCTCTGTAAATTCTTTACGTATTTCACGAAGAAAATTCCAGAGACGATAGCGGCCTAGCGCCCTGACTGTACCCGGGTCTGGCGGTGGCAGGATGACCTCCGAGAAGCACACGGCCCCTGCGAAGACCTCGGTACTAACCAGGGTCAGGAATGTGGAGGAAGGACATCGCCTCCGCCTTCTCCAGGCTAATAGCCCTCGAGGTCGGGCGAGGCTTTGGAGTGAGCGCTCAGCAGCTGCAGGGCTCTCGAGGGGACTGGCGCTCAGAAGGGCGTTGGAATCCTGGAATTGCTGTGGTTCTGTAACCTGTTGCCACAGAGTGTGTCTACGTCAAATGAGCAGAAGCAGAGAACAAACAAGGCACGTACAAAGCATCCATGATAAACCAGGGAAAATATAAAATAAAATTCCTCCCTCGTAAAAAAGCACATCCTACCCTAGCCAGATGGCTCAGTGGATAGAGCGTTGGACCTCGAACGGAAGGGTTCCCGGGTTCAGTTCCGGTCAAGGGCATGTACCTGGGTTGCAGGCTCAATCCCTGGCCCCAGGTTGGGGGCGTGCAGGCGGCAACCCATCAATGTGTTTATTTCACATTAATGTTTCCCTCTCTCTGTCTCCCCCCTCCCTTCCACTCTCTCCAAAAATCAATGGAAAAGTATCTTGGGGTGAGAATTAACAACAACAAAAAAACAAGTCTTTTAACGTCAACTCCCTTGGTTGGTATAAAAAGGCCACTTTTGTTTATAAAGAAACACTGAGATTAACATCTCCCTCAATATTCATGTGCGACTTCCACAAATACCAAAAAACATACAAAAGAAATGGAAAGGAACCTATCTCTTCCGTCCTCATAACTCCGGCCAGGGTGGTTTTATTGAAGGCCATTCCACTGTCTCAGGTTTCTTATCTGAACCCTATAAATTTGCAAAATTATTAAAACGGGGCCAATTCATAAAACAAACACTAGGCCTCGTTCATCACTTTCAGGATAGTCTCCCATGCTTTTCTGATTAATACTTTTATTAGAGGCATTCAATATAGATAATGCAAAATTAAATGGATTTTGCCAGAATACATTATGGCTATTAAAATAAATCAGACTATTAAATGGAGATGAAAAAGTAAAATCTGAAAGAGAAATAGAACTCCATATAACTCATGACAGAGTCGATTAATCACGTTACTCCAATCTGAGGCCTTTCCTACGGAGGAAAGAGTGGGGGTCCCTGGGCTAGTTCATCACTATTGTCCCATTCTTGGAAGAGGCTGTGATGCAAGCGGGGGTCAGCATGGGACATGAAGAGAGGGCTGTCTTTGTTCTCGACTTCCCTTGACTCACTACCCCTCAGAACGGTCCAGAGAAGGTGGCGGCAAGACACAGGAGCCAATAAGTACGAACCGAAACAAATTCCAATGCTCCTGCAAGAAACCACTTGAGAGGAGCCCTTGCCCGAATCGCTCTCTCCTCATTCCCACGCTCCGCGCTCTGCTTCTGAAAATCCCCTCCACACTTCCCTCAGACAAAATTACCTTCAACTTCCAATGACCTTCCTAACAAGCTAGAAACATTGGCTGGATTTAATCACTGAGCTCCCCAAGTTTTTCCCCTTGTATAATAAAAAAGATGAGAAGATGAACACTCTTCTGCAAGTAAGACAGTGCATCCAGTAGGAATTCGTAGAACTAGGATGATGTTCATTTTTACCAAATACCAAATGTTTGGCGGAAGCCTTTTTCATACTGCCTATGCTTTACGTCATGTCTGAAGTTTGTCATTTATTGATGTAATCTATTTTAGGCGTCCGTGGGAGTTCAGTGACTTTCAGGGGAAACCAGAACACTTCTCGCCCCCGTGTTGCTGATGCAGGGCGCACGGGATCCACACGTTCTACTTCCGCCGTGTTCCTGGGTTTTGAGAGGGACACAGGAAGGAAAAAACATGCCCCTGCCCTCACAGAACTTGCAGGAAAGTTGGAAAGCAAGTGTAACATTTAATATATATGATCATCCATTTCAGAGAGAGGACGGGAAAGGGAGAGAAATATCAGTGAGTGAGAAACATTGATCAGCTGCCTCCTTCAAGCCCCCTACAGGGCACTGAGCCAGAAAACCGGACTTGTGCCCTGACTGGACATGGACCGGTGACCTCCTGGTGGGACAGCGCTCAACCAACTGAGGCACAACAGCCAGGCAAGAGTAACATTTAACATATGTTTGGAAAACATTAAAATATTTTTGGACCTTTGATGCAGTAGGAGTCAGGCAGGAAAGGGGAGGAGGAGGAGGAGGAGGAGGAGGAGGAGGAGGAGGGGGAGTGGTGGTGTTGGATTTTGATGAAGAAGGAGCAGGAGGAGACCTTTCAGGCAGCTTCAAGATTCCCAGAAGATAAAACGTGATCCCTAGAATAAATACGGAAGGAAGGAGAGATGGTTAGGAGGAAGGACGGCAGGGAGACAGAGAGTTCGCTGAGTGGACATGTCAGGTCAGTTATCACATAGATGCAGCCTACTGTTACTGTGAATCACATCATGAAGATGCAGCCTTCTGGGGAGCATTGAAAACTTTTCATTCATTAGTTCGTTCATTCGTTCATTCACTCACTCATGCAAATCATTTACTGGGAACTAGGTGACTGTGTTGTATGTGCCAGGAGCCTTCTGGGTACTGGGAGCCGAGTAAGCAGGTGGGCCCAGGATCCTCCCTCCAGGACCTGGGGTTCCGGGGGAGGACAGGCCACAGACAGCACTGGGCACATGAAGCAGGATAAACTGAGGTGGGGAGGGCACTCTGAAGAAAGTGACAGAGGGACAGTGAATACACAGTCTCCACTCGGATTTTGAGACAAAAGAGAAATACAGAATTGGCATTTACACGTCACAAGATGCTACCATCCAATAAAATTTGTATTTATGATCATGTATAAAAACTGTGGAATTCTTTTTCTCTTGGACACATTTTTCTGTGATGAAGTACTTTTTATCACCATTCAAAAATTCTAATATATATTGACTAGTTTAGTATACGACCACAGTGCAGCCCCAGCACGGCTGGTCATAAAGGGACTTTCTAAGGTGAAGGGACATGATCTCCCGCCACCCCCGACTCTGGCCCTGTGTGCCTCCGCTGCTCTGTGACACAGCCGCGGTGCATCCTAAAGCCTGAGGATGATAAATGAGGGGGAGCCTGCTTAAGGTCTTTGTAAAGTTTAATGAAAGATTTATCTCTCAAGGGTAATGTTCCCCCTTCTTTCACTGGAATGAGAGTTTGATAACCTCTCATTGTGCTTTTGATAAATTACACCTCACAGTCATAACTAAAATCACAAAGTGGAAAATTTTAAAAATAGCTAAGCAAGTCCTGGTTATCACCAAGTGGTTCAAACACTTGGTTCTGTAAAACTAGGTTGGCCATGTGCAATAGTTTACTTATGAAGCTGAGGAAAACTGTGACGCGGACCCGGTCCCTGGGCCAACTCCAGCTGCAGGGGCGGGAGGGGCAGCTCAGAACTGCCGTCCAGGGGCAGCCCTCTAACCCACAGCCAAGCTCACACCAGAGCCGCCCGCACTGTCCTTTAAGCCAGGAAGGGTTGATTTTCAAATGTAATATATGCGTTCGTATTCTTACCTACCAACTTGCATGACAACTGAAAAGAAAATTACCCAGCCCTATCAAAATAAAAGCAAACCATTTTTAAACTCTTTAAGGGATGTTTCTTACAAAATGAATCCATATTTGAGGTAAGAAATCAAATAACACATCTAATCTAATAAAAGAGTAATATGCAAATTGATCCTCACTCCATTACACCCAAGCCACGCCCACCAGCCAAGCCACACCCACCAGCCAATCAGAGTGGCTGTATGCAAATTAACCCAGCCAAGATGTTGGCCGGCAGCCACGGAGCTAGAGCAAACAGGAGGCTTCCGTTGCACCAGCCATGGAGGAAACTGCCTGCCTAGACCGGCTGGGCCTCTGCTCAAGGTAACAATTATAGAAGCCACAGAGTGGAAGCAAACAGGAGACTTTATTGCCTGCCTAGGCCTCCGCTCAAGGCAACAAAGTTTCAATTACAGAAGATAAATAAACCGCAGAAACCTGATTCCAGCCAGCCTCGCTGGGACGTTGGATCAATGAAAGCTGTGGGCAGCCTGAAAACAGCCCTCAGCCCCTCACCCAGGCTGGCTAGGCACACCAGCAGGTGGACATCCCCTGAGGGGCCCAGACTCCAAGAGGGCACAGGCTGGGCTGAAGGACCCCCCCCGAGTACACAAATTTTTGTGCATTGGGCCCCTAGTAAACATATAAAGAGGAAATGAAAGTGCTTCTGACCCTCCCACTATACCCCACCCCTCTCACTTTATTTCCCCACATCCTGGCCCCACTCACTCACACACACCTCCAGGCCCCTCAACACACCCACTGCATGTAACACACACCACACTCTTTGTGGTGGGTACAGGAGATATTAAAATGTCAGTGCAAATATTTATAGATAATTCAACATATGTTTACCTCTAATTAAACTATCCAATATATATTTATATAAATACATAATTATGTAACATAAATATACAGAAATACTGTCTATATTATATAAAATACAAATAACATGATGTAATTTGTAATAAAACACATACTTCATATAAATTACATAATTTACATAATATAATTTACTTATAATTTATGTGTAATTATATATTCTAGTAATTAAATTACTACTGTGGTTTATTATAAAATACCACTTATACTATATAACCATTCACTTTTTAAAATATATTTTTACTAGGGGCCTGGTGCACAAATGCACTGGGGAGGTCCCTCAGTCCGGCCTGTGCCCTCTCGCAGTCTGGAACCCCTCAGGGGATGTCCGTCTGCTAGCGTGCCTGGTCAGCTGGGGTGAGGGGCTGAGGGCTGTTTTCAGGCTGCCCACAGCCCCTTCAGCTTTTGGGTCCCTACTGGGGTGCCTGGCAGCCTGAGTGAGGACCTGAGGGGCATTTTCAGGCTGCCCACAGTCCCTTCATGTTTTGGGTCCCTACTGGTGTACCTGGCTAGCCTGGGTGAGGGGCTGTTGGCTGTTTGCAGGCTGGCCAAACCCCCCAGTGGGGTCCCTCACCAGTGGGATGTGGGCAGCTTGGGTGCGGGCCTGAGGGCTGTTTTTAGGCTTTCAGGCTGCCCACAGCTCCCATTGACTCAAGGTCCCAGCAAAGCTGGCTGGAAGCAGGTTTCTGGGGTTTATTTATCTTCTATAATTGATACACTGTTCCTTTAAGCCGAGGCCTAGGCAGGTAATGAAGCCTCCTGTTGGCTTCAGCTCCGTGGCTTCTATAATTGCAACTATGTTGCAACAATGTTGCCTGGAGCTGGGAGAAGCCCAGTGGGCCGGCAGACAGTTTACTCCTGGTGCAATGGAAGCCTGCTGTTTGCTTCAGCTCTGTGGCTTCTATAATTGCAACTATGTTGCCTGGAGCCAGGAGAAGCCCTGCCGGCCAGTAGACAGTTTACTCTTGGTGCAAGGGAAGCCTCCTGTTTACCCTAGCTCTGTGACTGCCAGCCTCCATCTTGGCTGGGTTAATTTGCATACAGCTGCTCTGATTGGCCGGTGGGCATGGCTTAGGCATCCCATAGAAATGGTCAAGTTTAATATTACTCTTTTATTAGATTAGATTGATTTCAGAGAGGATGGGAGAGATAGAAACATCAATGATGAGAGAGAATTATTGATCAGCTGCCTCCTGCACACCCCCTACTGGGGATCCAGCCCACAACCCGGGCATGTGCCCTTGACCAGGAATGGAACCGTGATCTTCTGGTTCACAGGTGGATGCTCAACCACTGAGCACACTGGCCGGGCTAACAACTCACTTTCATACGACATAACATATAATGCAGGTTCCATCAGACCCACTCCACTTCATTGTCACCTGTGTATGACCTTTATTTTTATCAACACTTTGTCCACGCCCATGGCTCACCTGGCTGGAATCCACCTCGTGGTGTGCCCCAGCCATCTCCACCGGAGCTCCTGTGCTCTGGAACATCGCTGTGGAACATTTACGTTACAACCAATTATTCCTCGCCTCTCGTTACTTCCGCCCGGCTGTTCGGGTGTGTCCACACGTGTCAGACAGTGGTGTGTCTGCTCTCCACATTTATCAGCTTCTATTCAGGCAGAAATCTCAGGGGCAGGGTGAAGGCCCGCTTTTCTGGGTGCTGCCAACACATTAGGTTTGCTCCTGGGGAGACCCCGACAAACACCAGCCTCACAACAGAGACGCGTTCCTGTGAGACGAGCTTCTGCTCTGGGCACTTATTCGTTTTGTTGACAGGGAAACTCTCCTTCCGTGGCTCCAGCCCGCGTTAGCATCCATCCGAGAGGCTTTTGTAAAAGCAGTTCCTCTGGTCTCAGCAAAGGACGTTTTCCATTTACTCCTGCGGGTCAGGAGCGCCCCCAGGTGGACCACTGCTCTCAGGTGTCCCCTGCTTCATTTTTTCCCTTTACTGATTTTGAGAGAGAGAGGAAAGGAGAGGGGAGAGAGATGGAAACATGGATGAGAGCGAAGAACCATTGCTAGACTGCCTCCTGCACGCCCCCTACTGGGGATCAAGCTCACAACCCGGGCATGTGCTTCGACCTGGAATCAAACCAGTGACCTCTTGGTTCCTGGGTCAATGCTCAACCCCTGAGCCACACCAGCTGGGCTTTCTGAAGCATTTTAGGAATAATCTGTGGCAGAATGGTTGGCTCCGCTCACCGTCTGGCTAACGTAGACACTCCTATAGCTCGCCAAGGCTGCCCTGCATGGAAGCGGGTGTCTGGGCTTGAAGAGAGGGGAGGGGAGAGGGAGCCACTGAGACCCAGGGCTGCCATGTGCTGCTGGAGCAGACGGGCCGTCTCGTTGACGATCTCTAGGAATCACACAGGCTGGCTGGCTTGATTAATGACCGAAGAGCAAACTTCAGAAGGAATTACATGTTTTCTGCCAAACAGCGGCTCCTTGGTATCGATTCCGGAGGAATGAGTGAAGGAGTTAGGCTTGTTATCTGTTTTCCTTTCCTGTAATAACATGGACACGGGCACCCGTCGACTCCTGGCTCATTGGATGCAATACTGCTGATGGGCACTTTCAAAGGCCGCAGGGCTGCGCCCACCCTGGGAGCCAGGCTCTCCTTGTTCTGTGTGGCCTGGAAACTAAGAATGAGTTTTATATTTTCATTTTTTTAAGATGTTTTTATTTTTAGAGAGAGAGGAAGGGAGAGGGAGAGACATCAGTGATGAGAGAGGAACGCTGATCGGCTGCCTCCTGCACGCCCTCTACTGGCGATCACACCCACAACCTGGAGCTCAAATCTCTGTGTGTAGACATGGGAGCGGCTGCCCCCACTGTTTCCGGACACAAGGGGGCGCTCTGGCAGAGTGTGACCAACAACATGTGGCCTGCAAAGCCCAGGGCTCACTGTGGCTCTCTTTATGGAGAGAATTTCCTGACCTCCGACACAGGATGCTCAACAAACGGCAGCTCATGTAGGACATCAACAATGCTGACGACGGAACAAACGGTGTTCAAAGTGAAGGAATGAAATGGGGGGAGGGGTCCCCCCCCCCCAGGATGGACTTCTCAGAGGTCAAGCAGAGGCCTCGAGAGCGGCGTGGGAGGTCAGCTCAGGGAGGTCATGGCGAGGCCTAGTGCTGCCTCCACGTCACCTGTGGCTGCGGAAGGACACCCAACCCCACCATTGCGTCACCAACAGGCTCAGGGTTGCTGAGAGGAGAGGCTGGAAGCCACATTTTTATGTGAAATCTGCTGAAAACTTCTATTCAACAAAGTGTAGGAGAAACAAAATACATCTGCGTGCCGGAAAAAAATAATAATAGTTTTAATATGAAGAATTAAAAAATGGCCCACATTGACAAGATGGTAACTTTTCATTGAAATACATTTTGAGGTCAATGTTCATGCGTAAGACTGTCTCCTTTACTTTCTTCCTAGAGAGGCATTTGTGTTTTAGAAATATACAAGCACAGATGGAGACATAATTTTCTTCCCTTTCAACATTTTGAAACCCTTGTCTCACTTCTTTCCGTAATCACAAGCTCTTGGAGTGGGGGGTGTAGTACTTGCTGGGCCCCAGCACCGGGCAGAGCCAGCTCACGAGTGACTGCAGATGCCGCTGAGAAAACTGAATGAATGTGAGGAATCCATGCCCCGCCCCACGTGTTGCATCTCCACTAGGAGTAAATCAATGCAAACTGTCAGGCTCGTCGATACACAATAACCAAGACCCTGACACTCCGCGATCCTAAGACAAACATGTGACTCCCGGTCTTCCATACACAGCACAGGAGACGGATGGGGGTCTCCCAGCATCTTCCCAGATGCTGCCGGCCCAGGAGTCCCTATTCCACAGACACATAAATGCCAGAGCCTCATGGGGAAGCAGCGGGCTTCATGGCAGCCTTAGCAAGACGTATGCTTTCGTACTTCAACTTGTTAGTGTGATTCACGACACAACCCTATGCAATGCAGCCCCTCCAATCGCTGGGGAAGAAGTTATATTCTCTCCAACAAGAGAGGCTGGAAATGATGCATTTGTAGTCACCTGTGTGCATAAAGCCCCGACTCACCACGAGCATAAATACATGTATGCGCCTACTCACTACACCTCTGAGGCTGCAGAAGTCGGTGTGGATGCTGTGCAGACACGGGAGGCTGTGTGGCAGGGCCGGGACAGGGCCCCTCACCTCCCTGCAGGCCCCTTCTGCCCTCACAAACCTTTCATCCTGAGTGATAGGAGATTTCTCTCCTGCGCTTCCAGGATAAATATTTCCCAGATGAGATGACCCTAATGTTTACTAAGTTAGACTCCAGCCTTGGCTTTTAAATGCCTCAAGTATTTTTAATTTTACCTACATATATATAGACAGGTAAATACAAACAAACTTATTCAGGGGCACGTGAGGATGAATTTACTCCAAGAGAAGTAGTAAACTGACGTGTTTCACATTTTCCAAATCCCACCGGGGAAGAGCCACTGTCAGACAAAGGGGCAGAAAGGCGACATCTAAGGAAATGCACATCTAAACGCCCAAGGCCGCCCACCGCCACTGGACGTGTCTCAGCGTGTGCCCCGCTGTATGCCCTGAGCCTGCCCTTACTGTGTATCATATGTGCCCTGAGCCTGCCCTTACTGTGTGTCGTATGTGCCCTGAGCCTGCCCTTACTGTGTGTCGTATGTGCCCTGAGCCTGCCCTT
>PVJC01010973.1:0-42540 GCA_004026665.1 Murina feae | reverse complement strand
TCGGAGCTGAGCTGAGGGGCGCAGCTTCACTTTCCCTTCTGCCGCAATGGAAAGGGCTGTTTACTCAGGTCCGTGAGTGGCGGCCGCCATGTTGGCTGGGCTAATTTGCATACAGCCGCTCTGATTGGCTGGTGGGCGTGGCTTACCCTGTCTCGGAGAAACGGTTAATTTTAATATTTCGCTTTTATTAGTTTAGATAGTCACCATTCTGTACATTACATTCCCATGACTATACATTTTGTAACTGAATGTTCATATCTCTAACTCCTTTTTCCCATTATACCTACTATACCCCCTTGCCTTTGGTAACCATCAGTCTGTACTCTGTATCTATGAGCATTTTATTTTTGTTGTTATTTTTTAGATTCTACATATAAGTGAAATAATATTGTATTTATTTGTCTCTGACTTATTTCACTTAGCATAATGCCCTTAAAGTCCATCCATGTTGTTGCAAATGGTAAAATTTCATTATTTTTTTTATGGCCGAATTGTATATGTATACCGCATCTTCATTATCCATTCATCTATCAATGAACACATAGCTTGTTTCCATATCTTAAATATTGTAAATAACACTGCAATAATCATAGGGGATGCATATATTCTTTCAAATTAGTGTTTTTTGTTTTCTTTGCATAAATACCCAGAAGTGGAATTGCTAGGTCTTTTGGTAGTTCTATTCTTAGTTTTTTGAGGAACCTCTATACTGTTTTCCATAGTGGCTGCCCCAATTTACATTTCCATAAACAGTGGACAAATGTTTCCTTTTTCTCCACATTCTTTTCGACAATTATTATTTCTTATCCTTTTGATAGTAGCCATTCTAACAAGTGTGGGGTGTTGTTTCATTGTGGTGTATAGAAATACAATACATTTTGGTATATTGATTTTGTATTCTACAACTTAATGAATTTTTTCATTAGTTCTAACAATTTTTGGGTGAGGAGTGCTTATGGTTTTGTATATATAATGTCATGTCATGCAAATAGTGACAGGTTTACTCCTGAGGTATTTTGAAGGTTCAGAAAATGGAGATGTAGCACACCATGGTTAAAGGCAGTAATTAGAAAGAAGTTCCATGTGTAACCACTGTGATTCAGTAAACTGGACATCTTAGAATAGGTAATAGGATTTAATACCTGTATCAGGAAATATTGCTATTTTCTAGCTCTACAGACTTTTTTCATGATGAAGTTATGAAATAGCAGTGTGTTTTTCTCTTAGTTACTTAGGAAAATGAGACTAATACATATTGCACCTATTTCACTTGGTACACCTCATTGGAATGAGCAATTCAAATTGGTAAAATGATTTAATGGAAAGGTATTTTCTAAGAGGTTGTGTTTTAATTTTCCTCCATTTAAAAATAATATTTCCCAGTAAGTCTTAATTATATAGCTCTCATTATTTCTAGACACAAAATATCTAAACAAATGAATCAGTCTGTAAATGCACACTGAGGCATTAGCTAGTGTTATGTAATTACAAGACGGGTGTATCACCACTCTTAAGCCTGAAAACAGGGTAATGGGAAGCCTAAAATCTTAATTACCAGTGACTGTTGCAGCACTCCACTGATGTTAACAACTATAAGAATGCTGATAATAGAGCTGGACTTCATTTTATTTATAAGCCCTCCTGACCATGCGTGTTGGTAGAGATCTTGGTACTGCTTTCATAAACTGATCTCTGATTCTAGGAAGTCCATGTAACTGATCCAATTGATTTGTACACTGAATCAGCCCTCCTCTCTTCAGTAGTATCCCAAAGTGATTCCCACCTTGGAGAAGTGAGATATCTGGCAGATGTTATCATTTCAGGCTGGTGATGACTACTAATTATCCTTAGTTTATATTTTAAGAGGAGACTGACTGAGAGGGAGGGACAGAGGGAGGGGAGACTGCCAAGAAAGGGAAAACAGTTTGATAAGAAAGACTGAGTTGGGCACGATGTGGGTGAAAGGAAGAAGAAACAGAAGTAAACAACAAAAAGGAGGAATGCTGAGAAGAGGGGATGAACTTATAGAATAATCAACAAAGGCTAAGGTGGGAAGGAGAAGCTCCACAGTATGACTACTGGGAAAAGCTCAAGTTCTAATAGAACTGTGTTTGAGTATCAGCTCCTGCATTTTCCAGCCCGATGACCTTGGACAAACCATTTCACTTCTCTGTGCCTATTTATTCATCTGTGAAAATGGAAATAATAATAGTATACCTATTTGGGGGAGTTGTGAGGATTGAAAATAACATTTATAAAGTACATGTTATATGGCAGCTACTCAAATAAAAAGTAGCTGATGCTATTACTGTTGTGGTGGTTATCATTATTGTTAGAGGAAGTAACAGTATTGCTGTTAGTGACCGCATTGTTTGACAGTAATGAAACAAACAAATCAGAAAGCCCTCCTTCTAGAAGTCAGTTTTAGCAAAAGAAGCTAAAACATCGCTGTACATGGTGAAGGAGGAAAGAAATCATTATTTTATTCACATATTAGACATTCTGTGCCCATCACTTATACATTAAGGATGTCAGCCAAGCAAGAAATAATAAACATTATACTTTATACCAGCGATTTTCAACTGGTGAGCCATAAGAACATTTAAAACATGCAATACCTGACTATTTAGTCAGGGGCACTGACCTCTTTTCCCTTAGACTGAAAAAGAAAGAAAAGAAAAGAATAGCCAACAAAACAATAGCTTTCCAGTGCAAGTGAATTAAAATTATATCTTTTTTTTCTGTCAGATTGGTAAAAAATATATTTATTTGTGTGCTGCAGAATTTTAGTAGTTTATGTGCACTATGAGATGAAAAAGGTTGAAAATTCCTGCTTTATACACATGATTTTTTTCATAGCAATTCTTTTTCTACTTCTCTAGAATACGTAGTAATGGCAACTCCCAGTTTGATCTTTATTAATTAGAATAAGATATTGAAAATTTATGCACATGAACGTAGACAATATTAACATATTCTTTAATTTATTTTATCTTCTAAAGGGACTCTAGTAGTTGGATTTCAGTTAGGGCCCATAATGAGATGATTTTTTAATGCTTGCTTTTATTTAAAAAGATAACAAGAACAATTATTCTATTGATCATATGAAGTAAATAATTTCCTTAAGTGAGAAGGCAAAAAATTAGGCAATGAATCTCTGAAGAGCTAGAGTACATAGTTCTGATACAAAATGCAAACTGGCAGTAAACGTGACTTACAACAATGATTTTTAAGGGAAAAACACAAATGTATCAAGGGTGAAGATTAAATATTTATCTCCTTTAAATGCATCATTACAATAGTATCAGACAACTAGTTCAAATTAAAATGTTTATTCACTGTTGCTAACAATGTAATGAGTATCCCTATTGGCTCCATAATCAAGGTTTCAAGGTAATAGAGTTAGTATTGATGTACCAAAGAAAGCCCTTATCTGTCCTGGAAGAGAAATTTTTAAATTTAATTTTAAAAATCCACATTAGCTCTATTACCTAAAGTAATTCTGATATCTCTTATATAAAAGATTGGTTTGGTTAAAGATACTCCAAAAAAGGGGGGAGGGGGAAGCTGCATTACAAGGTGGTTAGTTAGTGAAGTATCTAACCATTCAGTAGGCTCCAAATTCCATGTGTTTGTTATACCCCAGAGAAAAATATGTGTCTACCTTTGTTTCTTAGCTGTTAAGTACTACAATTCAGCCCTCTGAACACCCAGTAATGAATGTCTTCAGTATGAATCAGTTGAGTCTAAATCTCTCAATGGTGAGTGACCCTTGCAAACTAACTATGTGAGACTCAACTGGGAAGGAAGCACCAAATGTTGTCTGAGTTGTGACTTCCTCAAGGAGGAAATACAGATCAGCTTATTCAATATTACTGAAGAAGAGATTAAACAGGGTTTCATCTATGTGTACTGTTCTTTTGGATAGGGAGGATTGAACGATGCCTAATTATTTCATGTCATCATTAATGCTGATGGACATACCAAGACTCATGCAGCAAAAATGCTTCAGACAAAGCATTTTTTTAAACATTTTGTCCTCATGTTTGTATAGTAAAGTGGTTTGAGAGCATAAACTTTAGTCAGATAGTCTAGGTTCAAATATCAGATCTGTCACTTACTAATGGTATAACTTTGAGCAAGTAACTTAATTTCTCAGACCCTCTCTCTCTTTCATTGTAAAATGGGGATTATAATAGTTCCTACCTCAAATGGAGCTCTGAGACTTAAATGAAATCATAAATGTATAGTGCTTAACACAGTGCCTGGCTTGATAAACAACTACATCTTCTCTTTTCCCATCAAGTATCTCCTTCCTTCCATCTTCCTTCTTTTTTTCCCACAGGCCATTCCATTCCACATGGCTTTTAAAAATCTATGTAGTAGTGTGAGTAGGAATGTAAATTGGAATCACTTTGGAAACCTGTTTGGCAACATCTACCATGATCCAGAAAGTCCACTCTAGATCTATGCCTAAAAGAAATAAACACAGAAGATATGTTACAGCAAAGTTCATAGCCATACTCTTCAAAATAACCCCAATCTGGAAACAGTCCAAATGTCCATCAGTAAAACAAATCAATTGTGGTATAGTCATATATTGGAATATCATCATATAATATAAAAATAGATGAACTACAGGTCTATATTATAGTATGATTGGATCTCCAAAACATTGTTGAGCCAAAAGAGCTCAGACATAAAGTGTACATTCCATTATATTCCATATAAAAAGTTGAAAAAACTGGTAAAACTAATTTATTATGTTAAAATTCAAGATAGTGGCTAGCCTTGAGGAGGGTAAGGAGAGGTCTTCTGAGGTCCTGATACTATTGTTTCTTGAACTTAGTGGTAGATGCATGTGAGTCTCATACTTGTGAAAATTTATTAAGTGGTACACCTATGATTTGTACACTCAATACTTTAAAAAAAGCTAAATGGTATGGTACAGCAAATGTAAAAAATAATCATGAAATTTAACAGATTCACTTTTCCTATTTATAAAGTATGAAATTATGCACCAGTAGCTATGGTTTTCTTTTAAGTTTCTCTGGCGTATATTCTCTTTTAATATTCTCTAGGAAAATAGGGTATGTTTCCTCAGCCCATCCACTAGCTGATGTAGCTAGAAAATCATTTCTTTCTTGGCTGCCATAAAGGAAATCTACATGTTTGTATTTCCTAAATAAGTCTTGTTACCTAGAATTGAAGACAATTTTAAAGAAATAATGTATCAGTGTTTTGACTATGGGTGGAGATTAATATTTTAATAAAGTGGTTAATGTCTGAAATTAAAAATTTTAAAGGGCTATTTCATATATACATGTTTACTATATATATATATATATATATATATATATATATATATATATATCCCTGTAGACAGACTAATGAGGTTCTTTCTTGTAGACTTTTAGCTATTAAAGTTTAATAGGGTTCTTTCAAGATAGGGCTAGAAAAAAATTGTGCAAAATTTTCACATCCAAATAGCTGGAAACAAATCTTTAGGTAATGATCCTGCTTTAATTTTAGTGACTAAAATCAAAATTGAAGGAATTTCCATAGACAATGACATAAATTAAATCTTAGTAGAAAAGAAGAATATGGACTATAACTATTGGATCCATTTTTATTTTAACATTTTTTCCTGGACAAAATCACAATTATGAATAAACCTTTAAATTGCTGTCAGTGTTCTTTTTTTTTAACTGAGCAGATTCATGGCTGTGGTATGTATGTCCTGGAAGGAAGAGATAGCCCATAGTTAAAAGTCCAGCATTGCACAAGTCAGTGCATTGAGGTCATTAATTATAATTTTGAAGTCCCCCCCCCCGCACACACACACACAATTAGAGTGTTCTTTGTGACATCCCCAAGTTAACAATTACTTTACTATTGACTATCAGGTCATGCTTAGGTCTGGATTTCAAAGCACATGAATGACCACACTTTCTCTCTGAAATATTTATTAGTACTCCAATAATTAACAGAGTCTCCCCATGTTCTTCCACACCATGCTCATCCATGCCCCTGTGACTGAGTTTATGTAGTTGCCTCTGTCCTGTGCCCACTCAATTTCTATATTTTTTCAAGTCCCAAAATAAATAAAAAAATTCACAAACACAATTGTTTCTCAGTTAATGAATCACATTAACCCAAAGAAGAGAAAACATACTTTTGGTGTTTTATGATCTCTTGGAGATGAATTCTACACCAGTTGCCCTTTCTCTTTTTTGAGCACAAAGTAATTCAATGGCTCTTTTGAGTAAAATTTTCTAATAAGTATTTGCCGAGTGCCTGCTCTGTGTCAGGTTTTGTGCCCGGTGTTGGGAATACAGGAATGATAAAGAACAGTTGCGCAGCCCTCAGAGAACTTGAAGTCCAGAGGACTATAAGCAAATAGTCTCACATAATGTACAATATGTGTCGGGTAACCTAGGATTACAGAGGAGAGGCATCTAAACCCAGTCTGCAGTAATAGAGTTACAACCACTGGGGAAAGACCTGGAGGAGGTGACACCTAAGCAGAGTCTTAAAGGATGAGTAGTTGTTAGCCAAATGAGCAGGGCAGGAATTTCCAGAAGAAGAAATAGCATGAGCAAAGGCACAGAAGTAAGCATGTATGTGCACGCATAGGAAAGAACACACAAGCTCAAGAGCTTGAGGCAAAGAATGACACCAGATGACACTAAAAAGGTACACAGGAGCCATGTTATGAAAAGCCACACATGGCAATGGGAAGAATATCCCCTAAAACAAATAAGCAAACAACAGCAAATCCTCTAAAATAAACTTCCACCTTAATATTATGCCTTTGATGCTCTAAACTCTCATAGTTGCTAGAAATTTTTCTATTGTCTAATAGGCAGGGAAAATAGCTGGTGGTTTCCTCTGCACGCCAACAACCATTGCCTTGCTATCACCATACTCCATCTAACCTTAAGATTCCTATTCTCTTTCTATTCCCACGGTTGCCATCTGTTTGCAGTGCCCCATGCAAACAGAACTTTGATACAGGAGTTTGATAGCTTGGTAAATGCTGTTAGATTTGCTTTTCAGCTTACCCTTGTATAAAGAGGTGTATAACTCTCTCTTCCTCTCTTCTTTTCTATGTCCAAGATAGGCTATAGAATTCCCTCATCTTAGCCTTTTGGTCATATCAGTAGTATTTCATATTAATAGACACACACACTCACACACACACACACACACTGACACACACACTCACCAACCTGTCTGTGTTCAAGATCAATTTAGATGAAATACCTTGATACTTTCTCCTTACTGCCTTCCCACTTCCCTAGTAGACTTTCCTCTGCCTTGCCTGCCCAGATTCCCCAGGGCATATTTCTATTGCAGTCAGTGGAGAACAAAGGCGCTCCACATAGATACAGACTTTGGCTCTCTGCTGCTATCTCTGTGTGCCTGATTTGTACTGTTTCAGAGAACTGCCATAATCTTTTACCTGGGCAGATGTCATTTAAATGTTTTGAATTTTCTTATTAAAAGGTGCTGCATTGGTAAACAGTATAAAATAATTCTTTCCTCCCCAACCAACTTACGTTGCTTCCTCCTCATTTACTTTCTAGGCCTTACTTTTCCTACAAAGGGGAGTCTTTTGTTAGGGTTAGAATTTCCCATGAACCTGCTCAATAATTTGTTTTTGTTTGACATCTTTGAAGTACTACACAAAGCAATCCCTGTAAAGGGCAATGCCTCCTGAAGGCTGAGAAAGATGCCTGAGACATAGGCTCAAATTTGCTCTTTTCAGGCAGAGCCAGCTGAGTAATAGTATCTAAATTGGCTGCTTTTCAAGGTTCCTAACTCAGGAACTTTTCTTCTGGGAGCAGCGTTTGCCTCAGGGGATCAAGTGCTTTCTAGTGAGGGCAAATCTTTGGGAAACCCAGGACTGAGGGCAGTATGGTCTATTCATGAAAATCTTGGGGAACAGAATGGGCCCTACAGACCAGTGGAGATCAGCACTTGGTCCCAGGACAGAGACTAGAGTAAACCTGGAGGCTAGAAGGAAGCTAGGAACCTGGGAAAGCAGGTGAGATTGCGAAGGCACCTGCTGGGCTCTGAGTCAAAGGCTGTCAGTCCTCTCGCTGGGCTGCTCTGCTCTCTCACAGCCCAGCCCTTTTCCTGGGGCTGGGCAGGGGATTGCTACATGCCAGCTTACCTGGGGAAAAACCACGTTGGTTCCTTCCAGTAATTGACAGGTCGCTCCGGAGAGGGGAGGAGAGAGCTTCCCTTCATAAATGGTCCCACCCCTGGACAGGGTGGCTCACTTTGACAGGTAACAACGGGGGAGTGTGCACCTGCCACCAGTCCAGCTCAGCAGGACTGTGAGACGAGGCGGAGCTCGAGCAGAGGGAGTGAACAATGGACAACTTGAAGTGCCCCAGCTTCTTCAAATGCAGAGGGAAAGAGGTAAGGGTCTGGGAGCTGCAGAGGTATGGAGGGCCTGGGAAGGAACATTTTTAATGGGTGGTAACTCTCAGTTTTTGCTTTCTGTGCTTATTACTTCTCTACATTTCTGTTCAACTGCTGTCCAGTGTGCCTGAGATATCTTCAGAGAGTAGAGGAAAAATGAAACAGCTCTTACTCCAGTAGCTAGAAGACAGGGGCACCTTATCCTCTGCCTTGAGTGTGCCCAGAAAACCCTGTTTTCTGTTTCTCTCCAGACTGGGTCCATATGCTGGATAAAAATGAGAAAAATACACTATTCTTGTCTGACCTGAGGAACCAACCCTCCATAGTCCAGAGCAGCTAACAGGTTGGGAGACAACTCCTCTCCTCTGAAGTGGAGAGAGAGCTGCTCCACCTGGTGGGATGGGAGAAATTGTCTGAATAGTATCCTGTGACTTTCAGAAAAGCGCTGATTTTACTCTCCAAGATAGGGGTTAAGTTAAACTTCCCCTAGCCGAACATCCAAAACTAACAGCCTATGAGAAAAGGAGTTTCTTTCTTCTTTCATGCCTTCTTTTATTTTTTTATTTTTTTCTCTTCTCTTCTCTTCTCTTCTCTTCTCTTCTCTTCTCTTCTCTTCTCTTCTCTTCTCTTCTCTTCTCTTCTTCTCTTCTCTTCTCTCTCTTCTCTTCCCCTTCCTTCCTTCCTTCCTTCCTTCCTTCCTTCCTTCCTTCCTTCCTTCCTTCCTTCCTTCCTTCCTCTTTTCTTTTTTTTTTTTAGGGGAAGATATAGCTGATCTTTCTCATAAATCTACAATCTCAAGAATATTGATTTTACCAAGTTCATCCTTAAGAATTTTCCATTTGCAAACTTATTTGTCCACCTTTATTTACCCTTCATTCTGGTGCCACATGTAACCTTTCCATCAAAATTTGGATGATCTAACCCTGAATAAGTAGTTCAAATATCTGCCTACAGAGCTTTTTAACTTCAAGAGGCAAATGTAAAGTAAAAGCAGTCATTAGCAGAAATTTCCCCAACCTTGGATAGCATTTCTTTTAGCTCATTTTCTACGGTTTTCAGGCTCTCTCTCTAGATTAGTGAAATTATGCTTCTGTGGAATTTTTAATAGTAGAAATATCAGCTGTTGATATTTTCCCTTCTCCAGAAAGTGACAGCATCATCTGAGGATTTCCATGTTGGTGAAAATGATGAGAATCAGGAACGTGGCAACTGGTCCAAAAAATCGGATTATCTTCTATCTATGGTTGGATATGCAGTTGGATTGGGGAATGTGTGGAGATTCCCATATTTGACTTACAACAATGGCGGAGGTACTTCCCCTTGCCCCCACTTCTTTCTCATCCAGCTTTAAGCGGAGTTCTGTAAGGCCTCTAAGGGTATTTAAAGAACTGAGGAAAGGTATATGATGTTTTGGGCTAATGGGAGAATAGGAAACAAGCATACTGCATTTATTATTAGACTGTAAATTGCTAGCTTGTTAGGAAGGTAGCTTCACAAAATCCTCACATATAAACATGATAAAAGTTGTATATTTACAACTTCTGTGTTTTGGATTTGAGATCTTGTGTAATCTCCGACTATGACTATTCTTAATTTATACATTTCTGTGATAATATATTCAGATTTTAGTATTAGCAAAAGACAGTGATTTCTAGTTCTAATAAGAAGTTTAAGTAAATTGTTTGTGTGCATTTTGGAAATTTAGGTGTGGGAGCAGTTGATTAAAAATAATTGAAGGTTTAGTATTTGAAGCTGCAATATTCAGTTACATGTATCCCTAATTGATTATGTAGAAGGTCCTTTTAAAATGCAATAGAATTTAGTTCAAGACCAGGTGTTTAATTTCTGCAAAATAATACTGTTTATACCTCAGAAATTACTAAGGAAGACTGAATTAGAACAAGAAAAAATAATTCTGAGATAACACACAAAGGGATACAAAATTAATTGCATAATTCTCTAGTAATGTCGAAATAACGTTTCACTTACACCATATTTTATTCACTTGTAATTACAGGTTCTTATAGAAGTATAGAGGTGACATGCCCTTATATTACATAATTGGATACCAGTGAAACTGTGCCACTGTAATTATTTTTCTTGGTACAATAGGATATTGTGTGATGATATTTCAATCTTATATTCCTTGTTAATTGGTTGCATTAAAAGACTCACACCGAGCTTTATAGACTTAAGAAAAAAGTTTTGTTTATTAAAAATTTTAAGCATGGTGTGGCAAAAACATTCCCCTAGGTAGAGCCTATGTCATTTAGTCATGGGGTTGGTATAAGTTTGAGCGGGAAAATGGGTCAGAAATCACAGTCTTTTTGGTGTCTGTATCCTAAGGTCCAGTGTAGTGAAGAGAAACATTCAAGTTCCTTTCCAGCCTCTTGTATTCAGTTTTAGAATGTGAATTTCCCGGTGATTTGACATCATACACAGACCAAGTAGTTGCCATAAATTTTCAGGAGCTATATGAAACTAGGTTTAATAAAGAGTTTTTAAACATAGCCAAAATAAAATAGTATCATTTATTGTATGCCGTTATCTCATTTACCATTTCCTCTAAGAATTAATACATTATATGAACTTTCAGTTTTTAAATATCACATCATTTGGTAATAGATGATCTATACTCTGAATTGCTTCGTTTTCTTTTTGCCCAAAAGTAGAAGACGAACATAAAATTCAAATTTGTCAAATGTTACAAAGTCAATTTAAAAAATATGGTCAGGACACATATGTAATAACTTAATCAATAAAGATATTTAAAAAAATATGGTCAGTGCAATTAAAAATATGCTAAAATCTGAAATCATTTTTATCTATAAATTTGTTTTAGCAGTTTATGAAAAAGAAGTATTATACTACCTTATGGTTTAGGCAAGCAGTGTTACCAATGTGTACTACTGTACTGTATTAATTTACCAATATGTTTGTTACTAATAATGAAAAATATAATGAGTGAAAAGCATATACAACACTGAGGAAAATAATCCCTTTTATCCCTCTAAAAAAACTACTTACACTGGGCTAGTAAGCCTTTGGTTACTATTGTATTTAAACAGGGATACTTTGTATTACGTTTTCTTCATAAATATCATTGGTAGGACTTAAACTATTAGTCATAATAATGATGATATGTTCATTGCAACATCTGTAATAACATATTTGTCCATATGTTCTAGTGACTAGTGACTTGTAAATAATAAGTAGTTTATTGTCTCATTATTTTTCATAGAATATATTTTGAGGGTTGCAAAAATGTAATTCTCAAGTATGATGTTATAGTATCATAATATTAAAAATATATGAGGAAAAAATGTAACATGGTAAATAAAATGTACATAATCCAAAAGCCCATTTTTATCCACTGATTCTCACATTTTCTTATCAAATTTTGTTCAGACTTCTAGAATACTTGATCAATGAGTTTAGTGTTATATCTCTGCTTCTATCCACAACATAATAAAACTTCTAATGATCAATATTATGATCAATATTTCTGCCAAAAGTAGGCAGAAAATAAAGTAAAATAATAAAAGGCGTTTTTAAAAAAATCAAAAGGGGCCTGGATAATCTACCTGTAAGATAATTAGTCCTCATAAATTAAAAGTGAACTCTGAATGCATCTCAAAAGTTCAGGCTCTTCTAACAAAACAATAAATTTCTTATTAAATTGAATGAAGACCCTTATAACTGTTTGGAGAATAATGACCTTAACTGAAATGACTTCCACTCTGAACCACATTTAACATTTGCACCCTATTTCTTAAAAATAGGCCATTTATTTTTGAAGGAGAAAGGAGAGAAACTAACTTGGAACACATGCTATGTGCCTGCCATTTTGCCAAGTGTTTTCTCATAGGCTCTGTAATTAAACCCTCACCATACACTGATGAGTTGTTATGCATAATTCTTCCCATTTATGAAGAACACAAGGTTCAGAAGTTAGGTAAATTGCCTCACGCCACATAACTAGTGAATGGTGGAACCAGGATATACACCTCGTTCGGTCTGATTCTAAAACATATGATCAATCAACTCCTCTGGATTGCTTTTTATGGGCTACTGTTTTTAATAAGCACAACAACCTCATTACATTATACAGCCAGTCCTCAAATAATGTCATTTCATTCAATATAGTTTTGTTATAATATTGATGAGTTGCTCTAAGAACTTACCTCTTGGTTCTGTTAATTATTTTATTAAAATTGGTTTTATTAATGCCATTTCACTTAAAGTCGAAGAACCTATCTAGGATGTTGAGAACTTACTGTACCAGCATCCTCATTTCATAGATGAGGAATCCAAGGTTTAGAGAATAGAGGACTTTTTCCCAGAAAGTAGTAAATTTGAGGCCTAAACTCAGAAATCTGATTCCACTGTATGAGAATGCTTTCAAAATGTTATGCTGGTTATTAAGTGCCATCAAAATTTTGGGATATATTAGTGCTTTGTTTCTTTTTTGCATTTTCTAGGTGCCTTTTTGATACCTTATGCGATTATGCTGGCCTTGGCTGGTTTACCATTGTTCTTCCTAGAATGTTCACTGGGACAATTTGCAAGCTTAGGTCCAGTTTCAGTTTGGAATATTCTTCCATTGTTTCAAGGTTGGTATTAAAATGTGTTTTCTGTTATAATTGTTGGTCCATTCGTGCGTATAGCTGTCCTCACTATGAGAAATAAAACTGTTTAAAATTTGAACAGGTTAAAGACAAAGACCCATACATTTTTCTGCATAATTGACACTGTAGAATTAAAAAAATCAAATGTTAATTTTTATTTCTATTTGTCTCAGGCTGCAGATATGGAAGGGCTAAGGAAGGACTAGAAAGCATTGTAAGGGTGTCATTCTTTTCCTATTTTTCACCCTTTCAATTTTCTTGGCACATGGTCCAGCTGTGCATTCATTTCATGGCTATGGCATTTTTCTACTTCAGGTGGTCTTTGCCTTCTTGCTTTTGCATATCTTTTACAATGCCTCACTCAGAAAAGTTGAAAGACAGGTCACAATTTTTTTTCTTGGATGCTCTTAATAGAATAAAACACTGGCAAAGTTTTTTAAAATATAGTTTTATTGATTTCAGAGAGGCAGGGAGAGGGAGAGAGATAGAAACATCAATGAGAGAGAATCATTGATTGCCTGCCTCCTGCACACCCCCTACTGAGGGAGGATCAAGCCACAACCCGGCCATGTGTCCTTGGCCAGAATCAAACCTGGGACCCTTCAGTCTGCAGGCTGACACTCTATCCACTGAGCCAAACCAGCTAGGGATGATAAAGGTTTTTTTTAATGCCTTGTTATTAAAATCAAACAGCCTTTCTATCTGTAACTATATCTCATTTTGGTATGTGCTAGCAGCTGAAAACTATTTGTAAAAGCCTCAATGCAACATCAAAAATAAATTTATAGTAATGTGAACAGTATATTTTGCTGAAATATTAAGGAAGCTACCTCAAAAGCTAGTTTTAGCATAGGAGTTACATTTAGTATGCTAAACATTTTGAAACTACTGAGTTCAAAAACTTCAGAAGTTTAAATTCAGATTGTTACTGAGTCATTGAATTTTCTTTACATGTACTGTAGAAATGGTGTACACTATCCTTTCAGGACATTAACTCATAGGCTTTATCTTTTACTTGTCAAAGTGTTGGTTTATGGATGAAGATGTAAGTATTGGTTAGTGAGTCAATAGAATTTGAGCTTTGAATTGTTTTTCTTTTCTTTCTTTTTTATTTTTAAGAATAGTACCCACTCTGACAAGACTTTACAGACTTTATAAGTAAGAGTTATAGACATGGAATTTTCCTTCTGTGAATTTAATGAATTAGTACAGTCTTCTGCCCTTGATCTCAGAACTTTATTCTAACCAACTGAAAAACTGTCTCAGAAAGATAATCATCAAAATAATTTGAAATTTGAGAAGAAAACTATTTAGACAATAGTACTACCTCCCTACCCACCCACAAAGAAAAAGTTATTTGAAACAGCCTTCTCATTTTAAAATAGATTTTGTGGGAATTGAGATGCAGCTTTTTATGAACTAGCAAAAGAAACTTCACTTTTTAAAAAACTTTGTTCTCTTTTTCAGGTGTGGGAATTACAATGGTCCTGATATCCATTTTTGTGACCATCTATTACAATGTCATAATTGCCTATAGTCTTTACTACATGTTTGCTTCTTTTCGAAGTGAGCTACCATGGAAAAATTGTTCTTATTGGGCAGATCAATACTGTAGCAGATCACCGATCGGTAAAATTCATTTGTTTATTTTTAAAAAATATTGTTAACTCTACTTCATTCTTTCATATTTTCCAAGCAGCTTAAAGAGTTAGATTATTTTCTAATCAATTTAGGAAAAGTTTTAAGTGAGCCATGGGTTACTGATAAAAACAGAATAGAGCATGTATAACCTGAAAGTTGATGAATACACTGTTAATTTCTGATGACAGCCAGTAAGGCTAAACAGCTACTAGAAGAGTTCTTGCAGGCCTTAGCCATGGGCAGGAGAGAAAAAAGATAATGGGAAAGTGATAGAGAAAGACACTATCCATAGTCATTGTAGTGTGTTTCAAGAGACAGTCAGTATTGCCCATGCAACATGTTGCTAATATTTGGAATAATGTACCATTAATATTGCAGACTATTACCACTGGGATTGCCTTTGTATATCAGAGGGTGAAGTAGTAAAGACAATACTTCTTAACTTAAAGGTGTAATTTTCTATATAGGTTAAATAAATCCACATAGTAAGAGTCCCTTAGAGAACTAAATCCCAACTGAAATTATTAACTTTATAGCTTTTATGACTAGAAATATAATCATAATTTTAAAAGGCAAATATTTTCATACTCATTCCTAGCTTAGTAGTAGAGAAGATTTAAGATGCAGAATGTGCATGTCTTATTTCATTTGTATGATTTTTACCCTACCTTCACCAAGTAACAATTTAGACTGTACTTTAAATATTTTACCATTAAAACTTGTTTTCCAGGAAAGTACGCTTTTAAAACTAAGTATGTGTTTGTATGTGCATTCTTTTTTATAATTTTTAGTAACTCACTGCAATGTGAGTACACAAATAGGGACATTCATCCATGTGAATAAAAGCTGGGTAGACTTCAACAATTTTACCTGTGACAACGGAACTGAAATTTATCAACCAGGTCAGCTTCCCAGTGAACAATATTGGAAGTAAGTACCCTAGATGATCTACTTCTTAAACAGATGTTAAATAAAATGTTTTATAAATAATAATAAAATATTAATCAATTCTTTTCTTAACTCATATAAGTAGAAAAAAAGGGAAGCAGAACAAATTCTACTCCATTTGATTCAGATGTTTACCTATCTTGTGTGAGCAGTAGTAACATGCAAATTTAGCTCCTTTATAGTTGACAAATTATTATTTATAAATTACTTATGTAAATGGGCAACACATTGTCAGTAATGATTTATTTAGCACTATTAACTATAAATTAGGGAGATTATTTGAATAAAACTATTTAAATTTTAGACTATAATTAACAAGTTTTAATGATAAACAGTTGCATAAAAGTAATTTGTGGATAAAATTTCTATTTTAGACTGCAATTCTTTATTATCCATTTTGCTTATAATGGTTACTATATGATAGAAAGAGATATTTTGAATTATATTTACTTTTATTAATTTGAAATGCTCTCTCTTTATTTTCTTTAATGTACACCTATCCTTTACCCTAACCTTCCTTCTTTGACTATTGCTGTAATGAGTTCTTCCCCATCTATATATTAATGCTCTTTTGCGACCCTTTTAAAATTTGGATCTTAAAATGTTCCCAAAGACCAAGCTAAGAATTAAAATCCTATCCATTCATGTTCCTAGTGGAAATCATAGAATTTGATAGAAAGCCATTTGAAAAAGTTATAGTGGGCCATTTAGATTTGATGATAAATATAAGTACAATGGATAAGAAAACAGGTAATGCAATTTTAAATGATATATTTGTTATTTTAACTTAAGACAAATATTGTAATAAGTAAAATGAAATAATCTAATGTAAGGTTAATTTTTTAGCATAAAAGGAGCTTTGAAATATTAGGGCAAAATCATAGCTAAAAGAATCAGTAAATCTTTTATTCCAGGGTTTGGAACTTTGGATTGGTTGCACTTAAACCTAAGTCTGAGCCTGGCTTTTCATTGAACTATTTTTGCCCTTCTAATGTCAATGAAAGGTTCACATGACATTGATGTGTTAATAAAATACTCATGAAGCTTCCCACTGGATAAAATGTATGACAAAAGTCAATGTATTGAGACAGGTGATTCTGTGTTCATAAAAGGACTCATGTGTTTTCAGCAAAGTGGCACTCCAACGCTCAAGTGGAATGGATGAGACTGGAGAAATTGTGTGGTATTTAGCACTTTGTCTTCTTCTGGCTTGGCTCATAGTTGGTGCAGCACTATTTAAAGGAATCAAGTCTTCTGGAAAGGTAATTTGGAAAATGCATTAGCGATGGAGCTGTTTTCAAATAGCATTGGAGTTCATTGATGAGCATTACCAAATGCATGTCTTTTTCTATAATGGGAACATTCAGATATGTGAAAACCTTCCAAAGTAGGCATCCCAGTTCTAAAAAGATGTATAATATCACTACTATTGTTAAAAACAAAACAAAACAAGCAAAAACTATACTAGAGTTGTGTAGTTACTCAAAACTTGGACCCTTCTAGATGATATAGTATTCTAAGGCTTGCAAGTATATTTTTAAATTTTCTGTCCTATTATATAAATAAGCATCTAATATATTGAAACATTTAGTTTCAAAAGTCTAGGTCCTTGTTCTACATGGTAATTATGTCAGGATTCCCCCAATTGGAGGAGATAAAAAAACCCAACTATGTAATTATTCTCTTAAAGTTTGCTAAGATTGACTCAGAACTCTCTCTCTCAGCAAAGAATCCCTTTCTGAAAAACATTATATTTCCCTCTTCATTGTTTTATTTTTTAAACTTTCAGAAAGTATCACGGCAATTTCAGAGAACAACATGAAATTTCTCTGTGAGAAGTTGTCTAGCATCTAGAAAAAATGGATGTTTATGTGTTTGTAACAAATACAGTGAAATTTCCTTTAAAATGGAGGACAGGAATAACCGGATACTATCTTTGCATTCCTGGTACAATATCTAGCACATTCAGTTAAAGTTAAGTTGTGATGAGACAAGCTGCTAGATCACAAAAATATTGTGAATATCACAAAGTCAGTGGAAACTTTCCAAGCTGATGTTTTAATTGCACACTTTTGAAATGACATTAACTTTCTATTGTTTTTCTTGATAGGTGGTATATTTTACAGCTCTTTTCCCATATGTTGTCCTACTCATCCTGCTAATACGAGGTGCAACTCTGGAGGGTGCATCGAAAGGCATTTCATATTATATAGGAGCACAGTCAAATTTTACAAAACTTATGGAAGCTGAGGTAAGACAATTTGAATTTCAAATTATCTGAGAAGGTAAACCTTAAAAGCAAATACCAAAAATCTTTGGTTACAGATAAGAGTATCATAATGTATTAGCTTGCTAAAGATATACAGTTAAATTTATTAGTGTTTCTATCCCATAGGATGTCTGACTTAGCTAGTTATATTACACTAATGCTCTCTTATTGGAAGTGAGATAATCATTTAACATTAGGATTATAAAAGTCCTTTTATTCATATAACTGATTATATTTGACCACAAATATTTGGAGCTTATTAATCTGACAAATAATATTCCGTGCATGAATACCTACAAATTGATGGCTACAACCATGTGACTTATTGGATAAACTCATAAGAGATTTAAAGATTACAGTTGAAAGTTTAATAGACTAATATATATTTTAACTTTCTTCAAAAGTTAATATCCAAAAAAAAAGCAAAATCACATTTTGCTGAATGGATTATCAAGTTAAAACACAAAATTGAAATGAATGAATCATTCTATAAACAAAGTTGTTACTGGTACTAGAAACACAAACATGTGCCATGAATATGAATTGGGTAACCCTATTTTAACTTTGGCCCATCTCCAGATAATGGCTGTCTGTATCACATGTACATAAATACTTTTATAATTTTGACTATAGGGAACATTAAAAATAAGTGTAGTCTGTACATTAATCTTGTATTGATAAAAGTGAAAGCAAGTCAAATCTAGTAGTGTTTTTCCAAATGCATATTTGTTTTAGTTTGCTATGATGTTCTTTGTGGAACCATACTTATATCCAGTAATTGCTATTTTCTAAATACAGTCATACCTTGTTTTATTACACTTCACTTGATTGCACTTCCCAGATAATGTTGTTGTTTTTATACAAATTGAAGGTTTGTGGCTACTCTGTGTTGAGCAACTCTATTGGCACACTTTTTCCAACAGCATTTGCTCTCTTCATGTGTCGGTCACATTTTGGTAATTCTTGCAATACTTCAAACTTTTAAATTATTAATATATTTGTTCTAGTGATCTTCAATCAGTTACGCTTGATGTTACTATTATAAATATTTCGGAGTATCGTGTGTTCTGACTGTTCCACTCACCAGCCATCTCTCTCCCTCTTCTTGGGTCTTCTTATTCTCTGAGACATAGCAGTATTTATATCAGGTTGATTGATAATCCCACAATGGCTTCTAAGTGTTCGCGTGAAAGGAAGAGTTGCACATTTATCACTTTAAATAAGAAGCTATAAATAATTAAGCTTAATGTGGAAGGCATGTTGAAAACCAAGATATGCTGAAAGCTAGGCTCATGCATCAGTCAAGTTGTGAATGGTAGAACAAAAGGAGACATGTGTAATGCTTTCAACAATAAAGATAAATTAAAAAAATAAAAAGTTCTCGAAGGAAATTAAAAGTTCTACTTCAGTGGGGCACAAATGATAAGAAATAAAAACAGCCTTGTTGCTGATATGGAGAAAATTTTAGTAGTCTGAATAGAAGATCAAAACATCCACCACATTCCATTAAGCCAAGGCCTAATCTAGAGGGAGGCCCTAACTCTCTTCAAGTCTTTGAAGGCTGAGAGAGATAAGGAAGCTTCAGAAGAAAACTTTCAAGCCAGCAGAGATTGGTTCATGAGATTGAGGGAAAGAAGCCATCTTCATAACATAAAAGTGAAAGGTGGTAAAGCAGCAAGTGCTCATGTGGAAGCTTCAGCAAGCTATCCAGAAGACCTAGCTAAGATAGTAAAAGGTGGTTACACTAAACAATTTTCAATGTTGATGGAACAGTCTTCTATTAGAAGAAAATGCCAACTAGGACTTTCATAGCTAGAGAGGAGAAGCCAATGCCTGGCTTCAAAGCTTCAGAGGACGGTCTGGTGACTTTAAGTTGAAGACAATCCCCATTTAGCATTCAAAAAATCCTAGGGCTGTTAAGAATAATGAGAAATCTACTCTGCCTATGCTCCATAAATGTAACAACAAAGCCTGGAGGATAGCACATCTGCTGACAACATGGTTTATTGAATATTTTAACCCACTGTTGAGACCTACTGTTCAGAAAAAAGATTCCTTTCAAATATTACTGCTTATTGACAATGCAGTTGGCCACCCAAGAGCTCCGCTGGAGTTTTACAATGAGCTTAATGTTGTTTTCACACCTGCTAACCCAACATCCATTTTGCAGCTGAAAGATCAAGGAGTAATTTTTATTTTCAAGTCTTATTATTTAAGAAATACACATTGTAAGGCTATAGCTGCCATAGGTAGGTAGTGATACCTCTGATGGATCTGAGAAAAGTCAATGGAAAACCTGGAAAAGATTCATCATTCTAAATACCATTAAGAACATTTGTTATTCATGAGGAAGTCAAAATATCAAGTTAAAATATATATCAACATAAACAGGAATTGATACCAATTATCATGGATTATTTTGAGGGGTTCAAGACTTCAGTGGAGCTTGACTGATTTGTCTCAGTGGATAGAGAGCCAGCCTGCAGACTGAGGGGTCCTGGGTTTGATTCCGGTCAAGGGCATGTACCTTGGTTGCGGGCACATCCCCAGTGGGAGGTGTGCAGGAGGCAGCTGATCGATGTTTCTCTCTCATTGATGTTTCTAAGTCTCTATCCCTCTCCCTTCTTCTCTGTAAAAAAATCAATAAAAAACATTTTTTAAAAAAGACTTCAGTGGAGGGAGTAACTGCAGATGTGGTAGAAATGTGAAGAGAACTAGAATTAGAAGTGGATCTTGAAGACTGACTGAATTGTTGCAATTTCCTGGTAAAACTTTACCAGATGAGGAGTTGATTCTTATGAATAAGCAAAGAAGTCAGTTTCTTGAGATGGAATCTACACCTGGTGAATATGTGGTGAAGCTTGTTGAAATGACAACACAGCATATAGAATATTACATTAACTTAGTTGAAAAAGCAGCAGCAGGGTTTGTGGGATTGGCTCCACTTTTGAAGGCAGTTCTACTATGGGTAGAATGCCATCAAACAACATCACATGCTACAGAGAAATTGTTCATGAATGGAAGAGTCAATCCATGTTGCAAACTTCATTGTCTTATTTTTAAAAATTGCCACAGACACCTCAACCTTCAGCAGCCACAACCCTGGTCAGTCAGCAGCCATGAACACTGAGGGAAGATGCTCCAGCAGCAAAAAAATTACTAATCACTAAAGGCTCAGATGATGGTTAGCCTTTTTTAGCAATAAAGTATTTTTTAGTCTCCCCCCCGCCCACAAGTTTCATGTTGTTTTATTAGCAGGCTTTATTTGTTAGAACAGTTTTAGATTTTTCAGAAAGATTGAACAGATCATACCAAGGGTTCTTATACTCCCATTGTGATTACCTTACAATAGTATGGTCCGTATTTTATGAGTCACTCTCCAGTGATTTATCATGGCTCTGAGCACAAAATCCAGAGTCCTTGTGATGGGCTGTAAAGTTCTGCATAACCAGGGCCTGCCCACCTCTCCAATGTTCTCTTGCTCATTTTTGCCAGAGAGGCCTCCTTTCTCTTCCTTGCCCATACCAAAATTGTTCCCGCCTCTGAACCTTTGCACATTTATTCCCTTTGCCTGGGATGCTTTTAGCAGTGAAGTATTTTAAGTTAAGGTTAAGTACATTGTTTTTTAGATATAACGCAATTGCACACTTAATAGACTACAGTATAGTGTAAACATGATGCCTATATGGACTGGGAAACCAAAAATTCATTTGACTCACTTTCTTGCAATTTTCACTTTATTGTGTTATTTGCTTTATTGTGCTAGTCTGCAACAGAACCTGCAATATCTCTGAGGTACGCCTGTACTTACAATTTCGGTATTTAATTATTTGCTATAGAAATTTTCTGGTAAGCATGTCAATTTGTTTTTATTCAGGGAAATCCATCTTTTATCTTTTTGAAAATTGAAATGTCTATCTCTGGTCTTTGCTTACCTTTCTTGTGCCCAAATAATTTTCACTCCTTAATCAACCACAAGAGCCCTAACTTGGTTTAGACCTATGAGGTTTTATGATCTTAATCTTGGAAATTAACATACTTTGATGTGATTACAGACAATCTGTTGATTTCTTTGTTTATTCTAGGCCTCTCATATTTTAACATTGTTAATCTCTTTCCAACTCAAAGACCATGTTTCAAGATGAATAAAAACAAAAAATATGGATTAGATCCATTATCTTCTCTATATTAGGTTATTAAACAAGATAAACTGTTAATGCATTTCTGGAATGATAAAGTGCTATATAAATATGACCACACACTTATTTAGATTATTGTTATTATATTATACTACAAGGACAAACAAAAGTAGGTTTACAGTTGTAAGTACTCAAAACAGAGTTCATAAATCTATTGTAACAATCATAGCCTGCATGTCTTTTTTAACATAAACAACTGTGAACCTACTTTTGCCAATACCTGTATGTTATTATAGATGCAACATTTTCCCTAAGAAGTGGAACATTCATTTTCTTTCAACTTCATAACTTTGATCATAGTTGGAAAGTCCTTTCCCTATTCTTTAAGTGGCTTTTACAAGACTCAGATCACCTGGGCTTTACAGTTCCTTGAAACTTTCCTAAAATTTTTCTATGAATATTTTATATTAGTCTGTGTTTCTGTGTCTGCATTATCTTTATTTTTTATTTTTATTGTTGACTCTGTTACAAATATCCTAATTTATCCCCACCCTTTGCTCTTCTACACCTAATTCCCACCCCCTTCCCCTCTGGCATTCATGACCCTGTCCTCTGTGTCAATGGGTTATGCATATATGTTCTTTGGCTAATCCCTTCACCTCCTTTTATCCAGTCTGCCCCTCTGCCCTCCCCTCTGGTGGCTTTAAAAGATCAGAACTAAACCTTATGCTCTTTGTGAAACATAAAATTTAATCCTCCCACCTTCCCACTGCACTACCTCCACTTCTTTTTCTTGGGGTTTGCTGGCAATTAGAATTTTTTTATTCTGTATATATTTTACTTTTTTTACATTTAATCCATAATATTCACACTTAAAAAATTACAAAGAATATTCATGTGGCTCTATGTACATCCTTAGTGATACTTTTTTTTCCCTGTGTTATCATTTTACTTGCAAATAACAACAGAAGAAAGTACACAGACGATCCATTTTCTTTTCTTTTAGGCTCCATCACAGCACTTTGCCACATTTCATCATGTCACATGAGTTTGTTAGCCATTCTGTTCATATACAATGCAATTAATATCACATGAGGATGTTTATGTCAGTGGGAAAATACTCACAAAAAGGCTCATGTTTTTGAGATAGGGTTGACAGGTTAAGGTTTGGGAACCCACTTATGCAGCTGTTTCTTTTCTTTTTTAAAAATTTTGTTTTATTGCTTAAAGTATTACAAAGAGTATTACATGTCTCCCTTTTTCCCCCTTGACCTTCCCCCGCCTCCCCTATCCCCCAGTGTCTTGTGTCCATTGATTATGCTTATATGCATCCATACAAGTCCTTCAGTTGATATCTTAGCCACCCCTCCAAACCCTCCCCATCCTTTCCACTGTAGTTTGACAGTCTGTTTGATGCTGCTCTGCCTGTGTATCTATTTTCTTAGATTTGAAAAATATCTCTCTGGCCACATACTAGAGCATGGGATCATAATATATATTTTTCCTTATCATTGATTATGTGATCTCTATTGAGATCTCTAGAAAAGTAGAGAACCATACAAATGATTGCTAGAGGGGTCTTCAGTGATTATTTTACTAACTCATTTTACAGTGATAATATTGAGACCCAGAAAGATTCACATTTAGTTTAGACAGCCAGTTTCTGCATCTTGAATTAAGATTTCCTAATCCCTAAAGCAATGATCCTGTATATAGCTATGAGATTGGTAGGCATGGGTATTACAACTATGTTTGGGATTTTGCTTCACTATTCTTAACAACCTTAGGTAAACATTGTGACTCACACCTGCCATATCATTTCCAGCTCCTCCTAATTCACATATGAATTTATAATATCAACTAAAAGAAGCTGAGAACAACATAAGCATTTTATTTATCTTTTAATATATACAACTGCCTAAGAAAAAAGAGAGTATTTATAACATATTTTTATTATATCTAAGTAAAATAACCATGTTCTATCTATCCATATATTTTCTACTGGCTTCCTGACATTATAAAGCAATTATAGTACAATAATAGTCTAACATCAAGCTGTACTGTGAAGACCTAGTAATATTTATTTTACTGCCTAAAAACTTTATTTCTATTGTAATTGAAAATAAATTATATACATTTCAGGGAGAAAATTATTGTTTTTAACTTCCATAAACAACAAGTATCAATTTATGGTTTTTTTTTTCATAATAACAATAATAGCTACTATTGAGCATCTGCTAATTGCTTTGCATGTGCCTCACATCATTCCTAGGATACATAAAAATTGTTACTTTTGCTACTTCCATTTTATAGATGAAAGAACAGGTTTAAAGATGTTAAATACATTGAAGTCAAATAGAATGGGAGTTATTTGATATAAACTTCATTCTTTTTGACTCCAGAGCTAGCACTCCTAGTCATCCTGTTATATTGCTTACTTTCACTGATGAGTCCTATTTTCAGATGAACTAAAAATTAATTTTGCCCCAATACAGGGTGTTCCAAAAATGTATACACACTTTAATAGCTGATAGCTCAAGTGATGTTTCTTTCCTTTCAGATTTAACCCACTGGAATTAATAATCAATTAAAAGTGGGTACACATTTTTGGGGGCACCCTGTATATGCTGATTCTATTATTTGAAATCTGCACAATTAGATTTTTTTCCTTTGGGGTAATGTTATAGCTACAGAATTTCATTGTTAAATGGATTTAACTAGATTAGTTTCTAAGATTATTTACTATCCTTTAGCAAATATACAGGAGAGGTGTTTGTGAAATAATAAATAGGATTAGATGAAAAATGGGGATGCTACTTAAAGTGATGAGACCAGCTACATGCGACTCTAATCAAAATATGGGATGAGGGCCCTTGCCAGTTTGGCTCAGTGAATAGAGCATTGGCCTGCAGATTGGCCTGGGTTCCATACCAGTGAAGGGCATTTACCTTGGTTGCAGGCCCTTGGTAACTGGCCCTGGTTGGGGCATGTGCAGGGGGCAACCAATTGATGTGTCTCTCTCACATTGATGTTTCTCTCTCTGTCTGTCTCCTCTCTTCCCCCATCCCATTCCACTCTCTCTGAAAATCAATGAAAAATAGCCTCAGGTGAGGAGTAACAACAACAACAACAACAAAACAACACACATGGAATGAGAGAATGGGGTGATCTAAGGGCTGCCTCAATCTATCATCATTGTTCAAAAATTGCCTAGAACTATCCTTGTTAAGAATTATGTTTTTATTGGTCCCAAATTGATATGTAAGAATTCGAATACATTTCCAGCACTATTTTTTTTTTTTTTGGTGGAACTTGAAAACTGATTTTTAAATTTATGTAAAAGAGGAAAAGGCAAAACAAAACAAGGTGTTTCTGAGGAAGTAAGGCACACTTGTCTTACCAGATATGAAACAATATTATAATACTACTAGGGGCCCGGTGCACAAAAATTTGTGCACTCTGGGGGGTCCCTCAGCCGGGCCTGTGCCCTCTCACAGTCTGGGACCCCTCGGGGGATGTCCACCTCCTGGCATGCCTGGCCAGCTTGGGTAAGAGGCTAATGGCTGTTTGTAGGCTGGCCAAGCCCCCCAGTGGGAACCCTCACCCCATGGCAGTGTGACCAGCCTGAGTGAGGGGCTGAGGGCTGTTTCCAGGCTGCTCACAGTCCCTTCAGGGCTCAGGTCCCTACTGGGGTGCCTGTCCAGCCTGGGTGAGGGGTTGAGGGCCATTTTCAGGTTGCCCACAGCTCCCATTGACCCAACATCCCAGCAAGGCTGGCTGGAATCAGGTTTCTGGGGTTTATCTTCTATATTTGAAACTTTGTTGCCTTGAGCAGAGGCCCAGTCAGGCAACAAAGCCTCCTGTTTGCTTCAGCTCTGTGGCTTCTATAAAATAGTGCAGTGTTAATGTAGCTACAGACATACAGACCAGTGGAAAATAATAGTAATCTCAGAAATATTAATAAACATATGGAACTTGATATGTGGCAGAGGTGGCAATGAAATCAATGGGGGAAAGGATGAATTATTCAATTGTATAATTGATATCCAATTGATATAATTGATAATATCAATTATCTTTGAAACATTGGGGATTTCCAATTTAATATGCACAATATAAATTTCAGGTGAACTGAAACTCAATAATATAAGCAAAGCTTTATTAGAAGAAAATATAGCATAGTATATGACTTGGGTTAAGGATTATTATTTTTAAGGATTATTTTTTAAGTCAGAGAAATCAAGGACAATACAAACAGGCAAGGATGAACAACCATAGCTACATTAAAATAACAACAAAGTCTTTGTTTCATTTATGAACACAATGTTAAGAGGTGAAAAAAATAAACCACAAAGTGTCAGAAAAAATTAACATATATAATAGACAAAGGTTAGAATCCAAATTACATTATATATTCATAGAGATCCAATAAGGCAAATAAGCCACACAAAAATGGCAAAAGACATGAACAGGAATTTCACACAAAAAACCCAACAACTATGGAGAACACATAAAAATATGCCAAAACATATGTCATTAGGGTAATCAACTCTCACTTCATAGTCACTAGATTAGACTACATTAAAAACTCTGACGAATGTTATAAGAAATGTGCAGGAATGGGAACTCTCATAACCAGCTACTGGAAGTGCAAAGTGTTACAATCACTTTGAAGGATAATTTGGCAATATTTAGGAAAAGGGAAGATTCATATACCCTATGACATCACAGTGTCACAACTAGGTATGAGGACACACACAAAATATTCACAGTTACATTGTTTCTAATAGCAAAATACTAAAGAAACTGAATGTCCATCAACAGGATAAGGGATAAAGTGTGGCATACACAGTGGGGCAATACAGTAAAAAATGTTCAAAACTACAAATTTCAAACAATACTGACTGAAAAGGGAAGTTGTATAAGATAATACGTATTAAGAAAACTTTTCTATAAACTCAAAAACATGCAAAGCTAAATGCCATTGTATTTAAGTTTACATATTTATGTAGTAAAAATACAAAGAAAAACAAGAAAATGATAAACAAAGGTCAGGATAGCAGTTACCACTGCAGGTTGGGAGGGTGATAGGATTAAGAAGGAGAAACTGGGTCTTCAAAAGACTAATAACATTTTATTCCTTAAGCTGAGTAGTGGGTACTTGGGTGTTTATTTCATTATATTTGTTCTTTTGTATATATAAAATATTTTATGCAAATGAAAATTAAGAGTGTATGTTTTAAAATATCAACTTTTTTTCTCACAGGTTTGGAAAGATGCTGCCACACAGATATTTTACTCCCTTTCAGTGGCTTGGGGCGGCTTAGTTGCTCTATCATCTTATAATAAGTTCAACAATAACTGCTTCTCAGATGCCATTGTGGTATGTTTGACAAACTGCCTCACTAGTGTGTTTGCTGGATTTGCTATTTTTTCTATATTGGGACACATGGCTCACATCTCTGGAAAGGAAGTATCTCAAGTTGTAAAATCAGGTATGGAATGCTATATATAATTAATTTTTATTAACTCAATGTAGTTCATTCAAGAAATACTAATATATTTTAGAGAAATTTACTTAAATCACTCAAGATTTAGGGTATTGCATTTTTTTCTCATTTCATCTTATATACTTTGGTTATTTTAAGGATGAAGTTATTCTTAGATGATTTGAGAAAATAAGACTATAGTAGGGAAAAATTTAACAGGTTTTTTCTAAATTTTGTTTAGTTTTTAATATGAATTACTTCTTGCACAATTATAAGTATCAGAAATCATGATAAGCACTTTACATGCATTATCTTTATTTGTGTGTGTGTGTGTGTGTGTGTGTATATGTATGAAGATATATATATGAAGATATATATATGTGCGTGTGTATATATATGTGTGTATATATGTGTGTGTGTGTGTGTGATGTGTATGTGTGTGTGTATTTACAGTATTAATCTGAATTTTTAAAACACATTAATATAATATAGATAGAAACCCAAGTGACTTTGCCCAGCTGTGTCCAGAACATCATTTGGTTAATGATTCTTTCAGAATTTCTAGAGTAAGATAATTTAGGTTTCTGGAGTTTAAGAAAGATGTTATTCTTTATCAATCTTAGAAAAAATAAAGTCAAAATCAATGAAATAATTAAGATTTCTTATGTGAGAAATGTACCATTTCTAAAATTGATCTCTCTAGGTTAATTCACATCATGGGCTCACATCATAACCAAGTCAAACACTTTTAAAAGTGGAAGTGAAATGTAGTTCATGGATTGTGTTACCAGATTAAAATGAAATTTTTCTAGTACTTTATTTTGAAAATATCCAAATATGGAAAATTTTTGGCAACTAATTTAAATTAAAATGTCACGCATTTTTCTTAGGTTTTGATTTGGCATTCATTGCTTATCCAGAAGCTCTAGCCCAACTCCCAGGGGGACCATTCTGGTCTATATTATTTTTCTTCATGCTTTTGACTTTGGGTCTCGACTCTCAGTTTGCTTCCATTGGTAAGTAATACTCCCGCTGTTAGCCTATCTCTTTTATATTGTACTCATGTTTCTTCTACTTATAATTATCCTTTTCTTAACCCTTGTCCCCCCCTATGTTTTACGCTAAAAAAATTCTTTCTAAAAAAGTTGTAACTTAAATTAAAAAATACAAAGTATTCATGAATCAAACACCCAAAAGGAACAATCATTAATATGTTATCATATTTGCTTCTGATATTAAAAAAATAAACTGTTACGGATGAATTGGAAGTGCCCCATGTTCCTCTCCCTAATACAATTCACATTTCTTCCATGAATGTTGTGATGTATACAGTCCATGTTCGTATTCATTATATATATATATATATATATATATATATATATATATATCCATAAATAAATTTTTAAATGTTCACATAAATGTGAAGTTTCATCCCATACATATCATTCTGACAGTTGTATTTTACATATATTATGAACCCATGTTGATACATAGACATATAGGTCTAGCTAATTCACAATTTGTTGCTCTTGTGACAGGCAACTGGATTATTTCCAGTTTTTAAAACTTACACAAACTGTTGCAATGGCTATCCTTGCACATGGCTCTATGTATTCATAAAAATTTTCCTTTGGTATACACCAAGAAATTCTGAAACAGTTTTAATTATATTGTCTTCTTACATAAAACATTTTAATAGTTTACTGTTATGGGGCAAAGTCCAGTCTCCTCTAATTGACTTTCAAAGCTGTCAAAAATTTCAAATATATTTCTTTTTCTTCTTTTTTTATTATTACATACAGTTTTACAAAGATTAGTACATATATCTCTTTTCCCCCCTGCCCTTCCCCCAGCCTCCCCTACCCCCCAGTGTTTTGTGTCCATTGGTTATGCTTAATCCTTTCACTCAAACTTTTAGCCAGTGCCCAGTTTCATGAACACTTTCTTTGTTTTTTTCTTCTTTAAAGCTTGGTTTTTTAAATATACTGATATGAAGTTTTAATTCTTCTGTAAGATTTTTAGATTATTGTAATTGTTTGTCTAAAATAATCAATGATTGGGTTTAGTGGCTTATGGGAATTCATTTATTTCTTAACCTGGAAGGGCTTTCTGTATCCAAGTTATTTATTCAAATACTCACCTTTTTAAAATGTTGTATTAGACTTCTTCCTACCCTATAACTCTTTCAAACTACTTCAGCCCCTAGGGACTTGTTACCTTATAGTTGCTACCAATGAAAAACCTTATAAAACAGACTAAAAATGACAAATCGAGCTGTCTTTGATTTTTATCAGAACTGACAAGTGGTGACTGCCAAGAGAAAGGATCTTACAGGTTTTTAAAGCTACGATTAAGGCTAGACTATTTTCTCAATATATATTTGTAAATTTCATTAACAGAAGTTGAATTCTGTGGTTAAACTTATTGGCAAATGAGTTGACATATAACATGCCATTTTTTTTCCCCTTCTGAAGAAACAATTACAACAACAATTCAAGATTTATTTCCCAAAGTGATGAAGAAAATGAGAATTCCTATAACTTTGGGTTGCTGCCTGGTTTTGTTTCTCCTTGGTCTCGTCTGTGTAACTCAGGTATATTATAGTATTTTTTCCATAGACAAAATATTACTTGGAACATACTTTATAATCTCAATGAGAAAACCACAGTTTAAGAGGATGTTTAATGACAAGTCCAAGTCTGACTTGGATCAAGGTTTTCTGAATTTTAGTTCAGATTGTTTGCCATTATAGCAAAATTTCAATAAGTATATTTTGCAGAGGGGCAGGAAGCTGACTAATGAACAATTTCCCCAATTACAATAAAGTTAGAGACTTTAAACATACACTATATTTATTGGCCACTATTATAGAATACACATATACTGCATATCATTTTAATAATTAACTATTCTAAATGTTTCCCACATTACTCCGTACAGAAAAAAAAGGACATCATTTTTGAAATTTAAATCCATATTTGTGTTCACATTTGAAAACATTACTTTTCACATATTTGACAGAGGTGAAGTCAAGGAGCACATGCTAAAATAAAATTAATAAATTAAATTTGAATGCTTAATAAATCATAAAAATAATTAAAACTATACTTAGAAGTAATTAATTTTTTGATAGGCTGGAATTTACTGGGTTAATCTGATTGACCACTTCTGTGCTGGATGGGGCATTTTGATTGCAGCTATACTGGAAATAATAGGAATCATCTGGATTTATGGTGAGTGGTGACTCTTAGAATTATCTACTCTTTCTATTAAAGTAATTTAGTTTATTTTTTTCCATTGTGTGTACCATAATAGCAAAGTATAATATAACTGGTAAAAATATAGTATAAATAAAATGTAAATGTTTAACCTTCATTGCTGTAGTATATGAAAATGTTCAGACAAAACTTGAGGCCACAATGATTAATGGAGAAAAATATGAGCAAGGACTGAATGCACTGTGTTGGTTGTTTTGTTAGGAGGAAACAGATTCATTGAAGATATTGAAATGATGATTGGAGCAAAAAGGTGGATATTCTGGCTATGGTGGAGAGCTTGCTGGTTTGTCATTACGCCTATTCTTTTGATTGTAAGTATTAATATTCCATGAATTTAGTATAAATAATATATATTTAAACATCTCTGAGATAAAATTAAAGAATAACTCACATTGAAGACAAAAAGGCAAACAAATATAATAAATTAATGAATTTTCAACTTTTTCTTTATGACTGGTGCCTCTGAGCTGCCGAAATTAAAATGTCTTTCCAGTATTATTTTTTAGCCCATAGGTTTAAACATTTACTATTTGAGAAAACAGGCTCCTATAGACTTAAAATTCCAATGTATTTAAGAATTACCAGAGCCAGTCAATGAAAGAAAAATACCACATGTCCTCACTCGTCTATGGATAATAATAACCATTATAAACTGGTGAACAAAAATGGATACAGAGGCAGAGCAGCATCAAACAGACTGTCTAATTACAGCAACAAGGACAGGAACATTGGGGGGGGGGGTAACATCAGCCAAGGGACTTTTGGTGCATGCATTTAAGCATAAATAATGGACACAAAACACTGGGGGGTAGGGGAGGCGGGAGGAAGGGCAAGGGAAAAAAGAGATATATGTACCAATCTTTGTAAAACTTTATGTAATAAAAAAATAAAATTAAATTAAATTAAAAAAAAAGAATTACCAGTAGGACAAATAAAAATAAATCATTCATTTTTTCATTCTATAATAAATATGCTAGGTACAGAAAATACAAACATGCATATAACCCATACTCTAAATATACTAATTGCTAAGAATCAACAAAGATTTCAATTCATTTTTCTTCTCTTTATGGGAGGTACTTAGTACATGAAATTACTAAAAGAAACTCACCTGTGTCAATAGAGGCAATACTTTATGTTAACAAATTCAACAGTTGCTATTTAGAAGCTTAGGGAAAGCAAAAATATGTCTTCTGGAAGACATGCGATACAAACATGCTACCTATACTAATAAAAAGGTAATATCCTAATTAGAATGGACATTTTCCACACATCCTTCCGGACAAAGCCATGGTGGCAGGAGCTGAGGCAGAGGCAGCTAGAGGTGATCAGGCTGGTAGGAGAGTGTAGTTAGGGGGATCAGGCCAGCAGGGAAGAGAAGTTAGGGGGATCAGGCTGGCAGGGGACCAGTTAGGGTCAATCAGACAGCAGGCAGGTGAGCGGTTAGGAGCCAGTGGTCCTGGATTGTGAGAGGGATTGCAGGGATAGGGCCTGAACTGGCAGTTGGACATCCTTGAGGGGTACCAAATTGGATTGGATGAAGGCTGGACTGAGGGACCGCCCCTCATGCACAAATTTTGTGCACCAGGCCTCTAGTCTTTAAATAACAGTTCAGGTCAGTAAAGGCAAAATGCCAAAATAACACATAATGGGAGGGAGACTTACTCTTGACTAGATATAGTGGTAGATGTGTGGTGGTTACAAAGCTTCATAGAGGATGTGTTTTGGTTTTTATTGTCTCCATGTTTCAAAGGTTTGCCTACAAAAGGCCATTAAATAACTTGATCTAGAATATGCTTCTCATCTGAAGTATCATGTTTGTTTTCAGAGGGAATTAAGTTGTGTGTGTGTCTGTGTGTGTGTGTGTTTAACATTATAAGGTCAGTTTTAAGTTGTGAGCAGTTTAAGACTAGATGTGCTGAATTAAAATATTTGGATGCCCCATATTTTTTTGCTAAATGACTTTGACAGTCCTACTAAATATTGTTTGGCCTTTTTGACAAGTCTCCATAATAAAATAAAATCCTTATAAATTTAGAAGACCTAACTAGCCTTTTAGCCAACCAACTTTGATTATATAAATTTGACAACTGAATTTATCATCTATCTATCTATCTATCTATCTATCTATCTATCTATCTATCTATCTACCTACCTACCTATCTATCATCTATCATTTTAATTCTCACCTGAGGATATATTTTTATTGATTGTAGAATGAGAGGAATGGAGAGAGAGAGAGGGAAAAATTGATGTGAAAGAGAAACATGGATTGGTTGCCTCTTGTTCACACCTTGACCCGGGTCAAACCAGAAACCTTGGTATGAGCCCTAACTGGGAATAAAACACACCTTTTAGTATACGGGATGATGTTCCAACCAACTGAGTCACCTGGCCAGGGTGACAACTGAGTTTATTTATAAACTAGGGGGCCGGTGCACAAAAATTTGTGCACTCGGGGGAAGGGGAACAGTCCTTCAGCCCAGCCTGTGCCCTCTCGCCTACTGGGACCCCTTGCAGGATATCCACCTGCTGGTGTGCCTGGCCAGCCTAGGTGAAGGGCTGATGGCTGTTTGCAGGCTGACTAAGCCCCCAGTGGGGAACCTCAACCCATGGGAGTGTGGCCAGCCTGGGTGAGGGTCTGAGGGCCATTTTCAGGCTAGCCACATCTTCAGGGTTTGGGTCCCTACTGGGGTGCCTGGCCAGCCTGGGTGAGGGGATGAGGGCCGTTGTCAGGCTGCCCACAGCTCCCATTGACCCAACATTCCAGCAAGGCTGGCTGGAATCAGGTTCTGGGGTTTATTTATCTTCTATAATTTAAACTTTCTTTGAGCTGAGTCCTAGGCAGGCAACAAAGCCTCCTGTTTGCTTGAGCTGCGTAGCTTCTATAATTGAAACTATGTTGCCTTGAGCAGAGGCCCAGCCGGTCTAGGCAGGCAGTTGCAATAGAAGCCTCCTGTTTGCTCTAGCTCTGTGGCTGCCAGCCTCCATCTTGGCTGGGTTAATTTGCATACAGCCGCTCTGATTGGCTGGGGGCATGGCTTGGCTGGTGGGCTTGGTTCAGGTGTCTTGGAGTGATGGTTAATTTGCATATTACTCTTTTATTAGAGTAGATGCAAAGGTATTAAATATTCAATGACACATATCATCAGCCATTTGTATAAAGTTATGCATATTAGACTCCTCTATCCCTCATTTATTTTCTTTTAACTATGTAAAATTATGGTAAGTGTAAAATATATTTAAATTTCTGTAATTAAATTAATCTATTAAATTGTAAAATGAAATCTGAATATCTCTTTTATAAAGATTTTTGTATTCTAAATACATTTAAACTAAATTTAGAAGAACTACTAGGTAATTTTTGGTTTTGATCTACAGATTTCTAAATACACAATTAGTTTTAATGCTGCAACATGTTTTTTAAAGACATTTTTTAAAAAAATGTGGCCTTAACGTGTTTCAGCTTTACGATTCAGATTTCACTGTTTTACCAAACACACATTGAGCTTTTTTTTCCTCAAGAGGCTGGAAGTGATGTGTGCTTTGGTAAATATGTACTACTAGTAAGTGAATGTGTGTGAACTTGGGTATGGAGTAAGGGATGCTCTGTGCAGTGAGAAATAATAGAAATAATTGCTAAGCAAGGAGCAAAGCATGTTCTATAAAGTGTATTTTATATTCTCATCATTTAATATGCTCGCTAGCTAATGGTTTAGAATAAAACCTTGTTATTATAAATAAAAGTTGTAAGTTCATTAGAATATCTCAGATATTATTTTACTTACAGTCTGCTATATTTTATGGTAAAGTATTTTATTGAAATACATGTTGGACAAGTATTTGTATTTTTTATAAATATATGGAGATGCTAATTTTAATCTATTCAAAGCCAAATATAAATCATTTAGATTGTTCCACTTAGTATTGTTATCTTCTGGCTAGTTATCTGATTATCTTAGTTGCTTGAATGTATTTTCATTGTAATTTCTTTTGATAAATTATTATTAAGGAATGGAATCAAATTGCTGATTCCATTAGTGCAATTGGAATCATTAGTGCAATAAAGTCTGATCTTTAGCATTGTCCTTTCATATGTTAACTTTCACAGGCAATTTTTATCTGGTCACTGGTGAAATTTAATAGACCTACTTATGGCGAAATTCCATACCCGGACTGGGGAGTTGCTATAGGCTGGTGTTTGATTATTTTCTGCATTATTTGGATTCCAATTATGGCTATTATAAAAATAATTCAAGCTAAAGGAAACATCATTCAAGTAAGCACATCACATTATTTGTTCACCACCCCAAATCAAGTGTCCTTCCATCACCGTTTGTTCCCCTTTTACCCTTTCTTTTTTTTTCGTTTACCCTTTCTTACCTTTCCCCAGCTCCTTTACTTCTGGTAATCACCATACTGTTATCTAAGAGTTGTTTTTTCTTGAGGGGGGAATGTGTTTGCTTAATTTCTTCACCCTTTCACCCAGTATTCCCACCCGCTCCCTCAAACAGCTGCCAGTCTGTTCTCTGTATTTATAAGTATGTTTCTATTTTATTAGTTTACATACTGATGATGTGTTATAGAAATCTACACTTGAAAGCTAATTTTATTAACCAATGTCACCCCATAAATTAAATTAAAAGTTAACATTATTTGTACTTCATTTAAATCACTATGATCAAACTAAAGATTAACTTACCAAAATGCTGGTAATATGAGCTTATGACCATGATATCAAATTAATCACTCTTTCCTTTAGGCTATTTCTGTATCTGAGACAAACATCTATTACTATGTGAATAGCATTATATTACACTATACATATATTTGTGTGTCTCCTTGTACTAGACTATAAGATCAGTTAAGAAGAAGTCTTGTCTTGCTTGTTGCTGTAGCCTCAGGTGCTATTAAAGTGCTTAGTACATAAGTTATCATATCTATTCTTGTACTAAGTTGTTCCTGAAGATGATGCAAAAGCAAAGCAATGACCTTTCTTGTGTTATATCTATAATCTTCACTTCTAAAACCTTACCTGAAAAAAAACCCGCTCTATTTCTAATATGTATACTAATAGAATGTTTAGACTGGGAAAAGTCTGATAAATTATCTTGCACCCAAACTAGGTCCTGAGTCACCCCTCTTCCTTGGAGTCCTAGGGGGGATGGAGTTGATTATGACACATCACTAGGGCATACAGCAATAATACAGTAGGCTCAGTAGTCACATTAATATATATATATATATATATATATATATATATTATACGTATATATAATATTATAAATATATATATATATTTATTTCACGGAGAGGGAGAGGGAGGGGGAGAGAGAGAGAGAGAGAGAGAGAGAGAGAGAGAGAGAGAGAATTAATTGATTGGCTGCCTCCTGCATGCCTTCCACCTGGGGATCAAACATAACCTCCTGGTTCATAGGTTCACACTCAACCATTTAGCCACACCAGCTCTGCTCAGTAGATATATTTAAAATAAATATCTAAGCCCATTCAATAATGGATCTAGATTAATTGTTTAACCCTGGAACTCCCTTTCTTTGGTTCTTGAAACTTTTAAGGTATACTCTGGTTTAGATCCTCACCAAACAGTCACCCTAAGGCTAGGGCAAAGAAATTAACATTCTAAAAAAATTGTACTTTGATATTTACAGATTGTAGCACTTAAGTTCTAAGACAGCTTTTCCCCCTCTCATTTCAGCGTATTGTAAGCTGCTGCAGACCAGCTTCTAACTGGGGTCCATACCTGGAACGACACCGTGGGGAGAGATATAAAGACATGGTGGATCCTAAGAAAGAGATTGACCATGAAATACCTACTGTTAGTGGCAGTGGAAAACCAGAATGACTTCTAATTTTAAAAAATATGTGCTTGTGTAATGTGATTATTTTAGAGAAAGTTTTTATTTATTTGTATGTTAATTGAATAAAATGTATATATTGTGTTCATAATAGTATAACAACTATTTTTTCCCATTTAAGCAGGAATGTATTATAAAAATGTGACTCTAGTAATGTTTAGCAATGTGCCCATTGTATTTCTTTTTAGATGATCTATTTGTATTAACATACACATAGCTGTCTCTATTTCATAAAAACATTTTTGTACATATTACCATAATATATTGAAGGCTTTAATTTTAGCAGGTTATTTAGAAAATAGTTATATTTTCTATTGTACAAGTTTTATAATATCACTTGTTTATATTTTCTTGTTATACAACCTTTTATTCTCCATAAAGCTGGGGAAAATAAATCAGTATATTTAAAAGAAAGTATTAAAATTGAAGGCCTCACTTAATTAGAAATGCTATACATATATGGAAAAAATGGACTGTATATATAAAATGTGGATATAATTTAATACTTTTGATCCAAATATGTCTAAAAACTTTAGGTCTTAATGGCTAACTTTTTCTATGTGAATGTAGTAGTAATGTCCTTTATTTACAAATAGTAAAATAAGACAGAAAAATAAGGACCTTGTATACAGTAAGTGATAAATCTAGAAAATAGAAATCAGAATCTTTAAGTACTTCTTTCCCCATATAAGCTCTTCCTTAGGTTATATTTGGAAGAAAAATATGACCCATCTAATTTCTACTATTTTAGAAAATTAAGAGTAGTTCATTGTAATCTCTGAAATCTAGGTGTAATTTCAAATAGAACATGGAACAAACGATGAGTGAGGAAATGGCTTCAATCAAATTTAAAAATTTATGTTGTAATATATTGTTAATAGATCAAGTAGAATGATTTTGTCTTATTTGAATATGTTACTACTTATGGGTGATAACTTGTTTACATCCTTATAGGAGATAAATTTGTTAAACTTGTTGAGAATGAAAGAAACCAAATTAGAAAGTCCTATATCCAAATTTCCTTACAGAATATAATGAAAACATACATCATTCATAGTTTTTTACAGTGATTACATATAATTGACAATTGGTTGAAACATCACAGCCTAGGATGATGAACATTGCCTTAATATGTAAGAAATTTTTCAACTATATTTCAAGTTTTTAACCTGGGCCTCAGAGAACATATGAAAGGCAGCAGGAAAAACACCAGGTGTTAGACTGGTGGAGGTCACACTGGTTCTGGATTCAACAACCTTGGTACTTGAGTTCTGGCTAGGAAAGAATTCAGCATCAACACTTTATTTATGTATTTATTTATAAAATGACAGAGATGGAAGAAGTAATTTGTAGGAGAAACAGGCTTATGAAACAAGTAATAGAGGTAAAGGAAGGGCCCTTGGAGTTTGGGAGTGAGGAAGGTAATGGTAAATGCCTGGGGACAGGGAAAGGAGAGGGGAAGGCAGGGAGTGCTCCTAGGAAGGAGAGTACACTGGGTCCTCATCCTAAAGGTTTTAAGGATGGAGACTTTAGGGGAGGTTCAAAGGGAAGATATTAATAAAATAATTAGCAGCTTTCCAGGTGTGTCTTTTCAGGGTCTAGATCTCCACTGATTGCTTGGTTGGCACCAGGGCAAAGGGTCATTATCCAATGCAGCTGGTCCTGAGGTCAGCCGTGGGGCCACTTGTCTGGTTTTGCTGCTTTTCTGGGCTTGGAGCTGAAATGCAGCTGAGGCCTAGAGGTTACTTCTAGGGAAAAAAGGTCAGGGGGTCCAAACTGCAAGACCAGTGATATGCTAGGGGAGGAAAGGTCACCTTGGGGATGAGGTCCCACTCTATGACTGTCCTTTGCTAGGCACTTGGGGCTTTCCACCCTGGTGCCCTTCTGTATCTGGCCCATCATCTTTGCTCTGCTCATGTCTGTGTAACTGCCTACCACCTAAGTAAAATTATAGGCAATATTTTTCTATGTGTATGTATGCATGCATTTTTCTAAGGAAAGTATTCATAATCTTCAACAGAATATCAAAGGGATCTGTGGCTCAAAAGTTTAAGAACTACACATACCACTGCTAGCTTTTCTTCTTGGCAAGTAAGAAATAAAAGGTATAATTTTAAACTTTAATTTCTTATACATTTTAAATTCATTTTATTCCTTTAGATTGAAGATTATAGGAGTAAGGGATTAAAGTATTTTTAAATTTATACTAATAATTGGTTTTGAGAGGAGTGGGCATGTAGGTAAGTAAGCAGGTATGCCTGTAATTGAATGATCTCAGTGAGTTATGTACATACATATAATATAAACTCATCTTAGATATTTTGAGGGTAGGTAAGTCAAATGCTGTTAGTGAATTTCCATAGATTTTTAACTCCTCAGTTACACTGGATTTTATAAAATATTATATGAAATAGATGGGTGACTAGAGCTTAAAAGTACTTTTTTCTCTTAATTTTAATTCATATTATACCACAGGCATTCTGCCATTATATTTTGATGCTATTTGAGGTGTAGATTTTTTAAAAATCAAATATAAAAATGCATGCAATTTTCTATAGGTGATTCTTGCAATTTAGGAAATATTTAGGTACATTTCTAAGGAAATCTATACTGATAATAGAGGAATATGCAAATTGGCTGGGATGCCTTCAAGTAATGACCAATCAGAATGGGGGTGGGACCATGGCAGAGAGCTCTCAGCATGCCTATGCTGGGGGTCTGAAGGGCACAGAGAGGAAGGGAGAGCAGATAGGCAGTTACGGTAATCAGGTAGTTAGGGTGATCAGGCTAGGAGGGGAGAGCAGATAGGCAGTTTGGGTCAGGGGAGAGCAGTTACGGGGATCAGGCTGGCAGGGGAGCAGTTAGGGGCATCAGGCAGGCAGGCAGGCAGGTGAGCGGTTAGGAGCCAGTGGTTCCAGATTGTGAGAGGGATCCTGGATTGGAGAGGGTGCAGGCTGGGCTGAGGGATAACCGCGCCCCGCTCCCCCCCAAATTTTGTGCACCGGGCCTCTAGTAATATATAATTGGCAGTGGGAAAAGAATGATGGGGGAAAAAACCCTTTAAGAGCTTACTACAAAAAGTAACTAAGAGTATGTCTGATTCTTTTCACAAAGGTGTAAAGCATAGATTTTAACAGAGTGTCTGGGTGCTCAATGACAGCTTATTATTACTACTACACAGATTTCACAAAAAATAAAAAATAGTATTCTGCATTAATGAAAAGTGTCCCATCAAATCCATTTACTTTAATGCAAACTTGGAGACATGTGTGATGCTGTACTGTAAACTATTAGAGAAAATCTTTTTTGACACAAGTGAAATTTAAAATCACTGTCTTAACTAGATAATTTTCCTTCTCTATTGTGCTTTCATTCCTTCCCCAGTTAAATATATATTAGCAACTTCTAATCAATTATTTAAATATGAATAACCAAATTGATAAATATCTGGATTTTGTATCTTACTTGGCATCTACTCTTCTTTTAAAAATAAACTATTTGGTATAAACACACACAATCAAATTAATCCACTCAAAGTGCCTTTAATGATTGACTTCATAGTCAATACATTCTGTATACATGCCAGTGGAATTAGGGTCAACTAATGCACCATTTACATCCTTAGTAACTAGGAAATGTTCCAATTCAACCAGCTTGTACTCTTCCATGCTGAGATTTACCAGGATTAGTTTCTGGATGACGACTGATTGTGGGAAATTAATTAACGTATCCTGAGAGAGATTGCTGATTGTAAGACTGTCAACAGTATCGCGCTTAGTTGACGAAGTAGAAGAGGATGATCTTACTAGTACAAAAACAGTTGAATCTGATGATGACATTTGACTAATGTTTCTCTGTAAGAGAAGGAAATCACTCATGTATAGTTTATTGAGTTTAGCAATTTAAAAATACTACCAAATAACAACATGCTTAGTCTTGGTTACCAAAATCAACTGCCTGTGCTCCTCTAAGAATTAGAGATTAAAAATCTGTTGAATGATTACATTGATTTGGCTATATATTACCAAACACAGACTGGGAGGGGGGGATAAATGAAAATGCCTTTTAATGCTAAAATGCCAGGCCCTTGCCTTACATTTCTTGGGCAGCCCAGTAGGTCTGTATTTGGACTCAGACTGACCCTTACCTAAAAGAACTTCATTTGCAACTTTAAATATCACCAGGAATAGCACATTTTGGCTTGAATTATTTGTGAATGCCCCTAAAGTTCTCATAAAGATGGCTGAAAAGGAAAATACAGGGAAGAGGTAAACAGAAACACAGGGGCAGTAAAAGCCAGAGAAGAGAGAAGGTACAGATTCCTAAAACAGGAGGTAGTGCAGAGTGGGCACTTTAAGCTGTACTTTTCAAGTGGGTAAAAAGCTGACCATATCACTTAGTGACTTGGGTTGTTTTTTATAATAGATCACAGCTGTCAAATCACTAATCAAGATGAGAAAAGTGTGGGGGTAAAGAATATCATCGGGGCTCTATCAAGAGAATAAGGGGAATGAGGTGACCTTCTCTTACCCTTATTGTACCATTTTACTATCTTTCTACTTTCTTATACAACTCCCACCTCCACCCCCCACCCACCACATCCATGTATTCACGTACTTTCATCTCTTTCTAATCTCTCTTACGCACTTTACCTGAAGCTGGTCTTTCCAGGAAAGAAACATATAGACGAATATAATACCACCAATTAGGAGCAACAGGATACTCATGGCTCCTCTTCGTCCTCTTCTTTCTTCTCAGGCGCTCAGGGGCCACTAGCCACTGGAACTCCAGAAGCCCCTGGCCAGTGTGATCTTCCTACACTGCCTGGTGCTACTGGGATACGCTTCAGCGTCCCGCCTTATATACTGGAGGGCACGTGACCTCACAATTGAGCACGTAGAGAACTACGTCACAATTTGATGACGCATAACCCACCTGGGGGAAACCAGGCGGCGAGTAAGAGCCATATGGGGTGAGTTTAGATTTCCAGGAAGCTGAAACATGGTAGAGAAATACAGACACTGTATTGGCTGGTTAAATGCAGTATTTTAAAAGTTCTCTTCCCTCCTCTCTTTCTTCTTTTTAATGATATGTTTGTCTCTACTGCAATGACTCCACTATTAATTTAAAAAACAAGTTAAAAAAAGATAGAAATATACCGTAAAAAAGTAGTTACCCACAAATTATAAGACTTAGAGACCTCCTCCATGCTCCCATTCCTATTTTAGGATTCATTCCAACCCTATAGAATTTATATACTAATGTAAATTTGTGTTACTGTACAATTTAAAAGAGTAATTCAACAGACATTTCCCCAAATAATTCTCACAATATTTTGGGCTTTAGGTGTTTCCAATACTGTGAGTACTTCTGGAAATGCAGAAACAGATTCAGATGTTAAGTAAATTCATTTGAAACTAATACCTAAAATTCACAGAGTTTGAGTCCAAAGAGAAACTCTTCCATTCCCTCACCTTCATCCCCAGCCCTGAAATCTTTCTACCTCTACTGGTTGACTTATGAGCATCAAGTATTTCATATTTTCCACCCAAGGAATTGAACACTATGTTTAGAATAGTATTCATGAAAACTAACAAACACAGAAAACATTGTACTAAACAAGTTAGAAATCTTCAAGAAATTCAGGTAAATGTAAAAGATGACACTGAACTATAAAAAAGCCAGAATAATCTCAAAATGAGTGTCAAATTGCAGCTCACTAACTGCTTGGGGAATAACTCATCTTCATATCAGTAGGATGAAGAGGAATTCTATCTAATAAAAGAGTAATATGCAAATTGACCATCACAAGATGGCTTCCCCCATGTGGTCAAAGATG
>PVJC01010972.1:0-42553 GCA_004026665.1 Murina feae | reverse complement strand
GGCCACCGCCAGCCTGGTTTACAAGCCCCCCAGGTCTCCACTCCCCTGCGGCAGGTGCCCGTTCTGAACACAGGCGCCGTGACTTCCCAGCTTCAGGGATGGAGGGCTGCATTTCCCATGAAGTAAACCACCCAGAGGGGGCGGAGGGCAGCGACGCGCCTGCAGAGCCAGAGCCCTGGGCGTGGCTTTCTCAGCCTCGTCACTACCACACTGTGGCCCTGACACCTCTTTGCTGTCCCTGCATCGAAGGATGCTCAGTAGCTTCTTTGGCCTCTGCCGCTAGAAGCAGGGCACCCTCCCTACTCCCACCCAGAGACAACAGAAGATGCCTCTGGACATTGCCAAGGTGCCCTGTGGGCAAAGTTACCCCCCACCTCCCGCCCTATCCTTCTCGGCAAGTTACACTGTTGGAAGGTGATGAGTTTGGAGAAGAAGATGGTGAAGGTCACGGGGAAGGTCCACTCCAGCAAGAAGTCCCCACGTACGATACGTAAACGAAAAAGGAGGCTGACTAAGCCGACCATGGGATGAGGAGACCAAATCCTGAGAAAAGGTATGACGTTTGCACAGATGAAGGGGTCTTTACTGGGACAAAGGGCCTACTGAGGAACATTTCTCCATGGAGCGAACATGAGGCCTGCCTGCTCTGCCGGTGGGCGAGGTGGGTGCTTTCAGGCGACCGAGACCCAGGCCTGGCTGAGGGGGGACTCGGGGGCAGAGGGGCTTCACAGGGGGTGACTGGGGCAGTTAGAGCACCAGGCCTTACAGCTGTTCCACAGATGCTGACGGCCGCAGGATGGACGGGGAGCACACGTACGCAACATCGACTGCCCAGCGGGTCGCTGAAGAGACTGTCCCCCTCAACTGAGAGGTACAGAGCAGTGGGCACAAATGGAGGTACTGGGCACGAGGGGCTGGGCACTTAGTGGGACAGGCCACGTGCCCACTCAGCGTCCCGAGAGACTTCATCGAGACAGGCAAGACGGAGAACTTAGCGACGCGTCCACTCTAAGTTATTTACCAAAGCTCTTCCGTTTCTCCACGCACTTCCTTTTGGAACAGGAAGTAAAGTGAAGTTTTCCCACTGAAAAGGGCCTCTGTGAGGGAACGCAGGGGGCAAAGGACCTCCTTGCAGTTCTTTGTTTGACATCTTGGAGGCAACTCCGTGGGAAACCGCCTGGACCTGCCATTAGGCCTGTGGCTGTGAACGCTCAGTCACAGACGTGTAGTTTTCCACACAGGCATGTACTTGAAGCACCAACCGACCATCTCAAAGAACAGGAAGAAGCCCTCTGACTGTGCGTTTCTCACATGCTTCTTGCATACGTGCCCAGCCTCCCACAAGGGATTTGCAGCTCGACACTCTTTAGACAGAAGTAGAACCAGCCCTGTGCCTCCTGCTCCACTTTGCCCTAAGGTCCCCACACACTTCTTCCTGTTCTCAGCTGAGCACAGGAGTTAAGGGGGAACCAAGTTCGGTTACTCGATCCCTGCATGGTTCTGTGGGTGGAGAGGCCACTGTGCTCTTTTCTGCTGATACCCACTGGGATTTCTACTTCAGCAGTAAGCACGAGGATGCTGGAGCTCCATGCCTCTACCTATTCGTCTGTCCATCCATCCATCCATCCATCATCCATCATCCATCATCCATCCATCCATTCATCCATCCATCCAAGCATTCAAACATCCATCCATCCATCCATCCACCCACTCATCCATCCATCTATTTAAACATCCATCCATCCATCCATCCATCCATCCACCCACTCATCCATCCATTTATTTAAACATTCATCCATCCATCCATCCATCCATCCAACCATCATCCATCCATCCATTCACCCATCCATCATTCATCCATCCAATTCACCCATCCATCCAAGCATTCAAACATCCATCCATCCATCCATCCATCCATCCACCCACTCATCCATCCATCTATTTAAATATCCATCCATTCATCCATCCATCCAAACATCCATCCATCCATCCATCCATCCATCCATCCATCCATCCATCCATCCAACCATCATCCATTCATCCAACATTTGTTGAGTGCTCATACCCTGCCAGATATTGTGAATGAAGAGAAAAATGAGACATGAACATATCTCTCAAAGAATTCAGTCTCTGGGAGAATACACTTACACACAGAAAACCCCGAATTACATCTGCGTAAGTGCTAAGCTGATATATGATCTGAATAAATGAGCCAGAGCTAGAATGTGGCTCTTTGCATGAGCTCCCTATGGGGATCCTGGAAGACTTGGTCACCAGAGTATCCCTCTGGTCCCCGCTGCTCAGGGAGTGGACACTGTGCCCATCCATGTCTGTGAAGGGGCTGTGGGGAGGCCTGGTCTCTGCTCCCCCAGCACCCCATGCAGATACATGTCCCAGCCCTCATAGCCGGCATAGTGACTCCCCTCCACTGAACAACTGCCCCACTGGGTGGCTGTAACGACCCGGCTGCCAGGCACCCTGGAAGCAATGGCAATGTGCAGAGCATGAGGAGCGCCTCCCAGAGGAGATGTGAAGAGAGCGTGTAGATTGCCCACATTTTCCACAAGCTCCTCAGTTCTCTGTAGGTCCTGGAAGCTATGACTATCTGGCTTTTCTTTCTTCCCTCTCTTCTTCAGGAGTCTTCCTCAGAGCCATGCTGACAGCCCACTATGAAAGGGAGGAGTCGCTCAGCCAGGCTCGGCCAGGCCAGACTCAGGACACTGTCTTCTCCAACACCGTCTCCACGGGGCTGAGGGCTCTGCCCTCATCAAGTCATGGTCCTACTGCCCACGACACTGGCCATTAGAGACTAAGAACTTGTTTAGAATTGATTCCAAAGGACACGAGTGCCCAGGTCACACCCCCTAGAAGACCGTCTCTTGAGAGCAGGCAGGGTTTTGTGGCTGAGCCCTCAGGATGCGAAGCCGGGCTAGCGTTGAATTCAGCCCTGACACTTTCGTCGGTGCGGCCTGGGACGAGCCTCTTGTCCACTCTGTGCCCCAGCCGCCCATGTGTAAAACGAGGAGACCAATTGGCCCCACTTACAGGTGACAACAATGACACGGGTTCCTATGTGTAAGGCATATCACACAGGGCCCCGCCCACGGTGAGTGCTACATAATGTCAATAAGACCTGACATTCCAACAGTGCCTGCTCATCATTCTCTAGGGCTACATTCACCAAAGCAACCTGCAGGCGCTGTCCCAGGAGTGCCTCATGTTTCCTCCCTTGCCCTAGAAAAATGATGAAGATCAAGGTCACAGGCCTGGTTTCCTCCTGTGCATCCGTTCTTCCTGGTTTGCCCTCAGCAGATGCATCATGGATGCCTTTTCTTTCCCGTTCTTCCCTATGGGGCCAGTGGCTAACTGTCCCAATCCCAAGGGCGCTGCTCATGGACTGTCATTTTTGTGGACACCTCAGACCACTACTTAGGGACTGGGGTGACAGCAGAGGTCAAACCAGGTGTGAGAGATGCAAACAGGAAGAGGGTCAACATCACCAGCTCTTTCTTCCCTCGGCCCACAAGAAATGGGACCAACATGAGTGCCTTCACGCTTAAGGTCTACAGAATATTGGTTCTCAAACAGGGGTGACTTGTCCCCCGAGGGGACGTGACCATGTCCGGAGACATGTTTAAGGAGCTGGTGCTGCTGGGACCTGTAGGTGAGACCAAGGATACTGCTACACATCCTACAACACACAGGACAGTCCCCTACACAGGGTGACCCAGTCCTCAAAGTCAACAGTGCGGAGGCTGGGATCTGTTGCGTAGAGTTGCGGGGGGACAAGTTCTCAGCCTGCAGGATGCCTTCACATAGAACATCAGCACTGAAAGATCCCAGGCCCTGGCCCTGCCACGTCACAGGGTTGGGACGCCGTGGTGCAAGGACACGTGCACGAGAGTGAGACCCCACGTTACACCCGCGGCCACCTGCTGTCCACAGCGCAGGATCTAATCCACAAGGACGCATGCATGACAATGGCTGCGCTTTCAGACCTGGTTTGCAGTAGCGTGCAAGAGGACATGGAAACATCCAGAACAGTAGCTCATGAGAAAAGGCCGATCAGGTGGAAGGAAGAGGCATGACAACAACCAGCAGGTTACCAGGTATCATGCCGCACCTCGTGTCCTAACCTGGACCTCACAGTGATCCGTGAGGTGAGCATCCTCACAGCACCTGTGCCAAGGAGGAGGGGAGGCCTGGGAGGGGAGGCGGCCTGCCCAGGGCAACTGGCGGCAGGGCAGAGCTGGCCACATGGGCTGTGCCCGCCGCCACCCCCATTGCTCCGGCCACTGTGCCAGGGATGGAATCTGGACTCTTGCTGGGTTCTGCCTCCTACAAGCTGTGGGCCTGGGTTGCTTTCGTAACTCATCTTCGTTCCTTTCTTACTTTTATTGAGTGTAGATTAAGAGCTGTGATTCTCATAAGGCTTTTTAAATTTATACTAGTATATCCTAGAGGCCTGATGCATGAAATTCGCGCAAGGGGCTCAGCCCTCATAGCCCTGACTTTGTCCGGAAGGTAGTCCAGAATGTCATCCGGGAGGTCATCCGGCCATCTGGTCTAATCAGCATATTATGCTTTTATTATTATAGATATTTTTATTGATTTCAGAGAGGAAGGGAGAGGGAGAGAGAGAAACATCAATGATGAGAGAGAATCATTGATTGGCTGCCTCCTGCCCGCCCCACACTGGGGATCAAGCCCTCAACCCAGGCATGTGCCCTGACTGGGAACTGAACCGTGACCCCCTGAGCCACACCGGCCGGGCCTCCTAAGGCTTTTGGTGAGGAGCCATAATGGAGACGACGTATGTGCCTGAGGCACAGCTAGCACTTGGCCAATGTTCGCTGTCCTTGTCGTTATCTATGAGCAACCAAGTCACTTAGTCCTCGCCTAACGTTAATGCGCAAACCAGGATCCTCCCAACAGCCAGCGCTCCTGATGCCACGGAGGCTGGCCGCGCCACCCTCCCCCTCATCTGGGTTGGCTTGGTCAAGAGCCCCCCCAAGGGCCCAGACGACAATGTGGTTCAGGCCTGCCTATGGGGACGGGCACCAAGGGCTCCCCTCAAACCTCTGCTCTGGCCTTTATTGAAACGCGGAGTAGAGAGGTGAGGGGATCTGAAACACCCTCCCCTGCTTCTGTGGAAATGAGGGCTTGTACCCCGAAACATGAAAAGGGCCTTTGAGTCACAAGATTCCCAAAAATCACCTCTGAGGCCACTGCGGAGTTTCACTCCCTGGGGAACCCGCCTCTGAATGAGGCAAGCAGCTCGTCCGGGCCCCCCAGTCACCTCCCAAAGGAGTTCATTGGTTATTATTCTATCGGGAGCACGATCCGCTCAGCGCCTTTTAATTTGTTCCCATTAGGATGCTTGCTCAGCAGCACTAGAGGCTGGCGGGCTCCCTGCCTGGCTGTGAGCGGGATCCCTGGGTGTGAGGGGGACCCCCGGGTGTGAGGGGGACCCCCAGCTGTGAGTAGGGACCCCTGGCTGTGAGCGGGATCCCTGGCTGTGAGCGGGATCCCTGAGTGTGAGGGGGACCCCCGGGTGTGAGGGGGACCCCCAGCTGTGAGTAGGGACCGGCGGGCTGTGAGCTGGCTTTGGGGGGAATGTAATGAATGACTGTGCCCTTTGCCCCGTGGAGCCCAAGGAGAAAGGGAAGGAACTTTCTGTGATAATGGGGATGCCCTGAGGGTGGCCAGGGTCAGGATTCATAGTGCTGGCTCCTGGGGATGCCCTGAGGGTGGTTGAGGTCAGGGGGTCACAGTGCAGGTCTCCAGGGACGCCTTGAGGGTGGCTGGAGTCAGGGGTCACAGTGCTGAAGGGTGGATGTGGGTGTGAAGCCTTGATCAGTGTGGGATCATCTGCGAGCCCCTCTGTTCGTGGGTCCCAGGAAGAACCAGGATGGGGCAAGTGGGGTGCTGGGACAGGATGTTTAAGGAGGCGCTGCCTCTCCAGGCCATGCCAGTGCGGGCTCAGACTTACCTGGCCTGACAGCCTCACCCAGGCCTTTTGGGGAGACGCACGTATCCTCAGCCTCCTCTCTCCTCTGAGGGCTCAGACACAGGGGCTGGGAGGAAAGGCTTGGCAATTGCTCCCCCCCATTCCCTATCCCCCGCCCCCCAGCCAGCGTCCTGTCAGCATCAGCACCAGAGGCTACAGGAGAGTCCCCTGTGGCTGCTCTGGAGCTTGTGAGGGTCCCCCTCAGGGGACATCTCTGCTGCGGAGGGAGGGACAACACAGATGGTGGGGTCTTGAGGCTGCCAACGCCTCCGGAGTCAGGCCAGGGCCAGTGTGGTCGGCCCTTCTGAGGCCGAAACCGAGCCCGTGGCCGAGGATTGCTCGGATTTCCCTGAAGATGCCCCCAAAGCCAACCTGGTTAACCATGAAGTCACCTATGGGGTGTGGCGGGCCCTGCTGGGTGCCGGCGAGGGCAGCCGGGGCTGATGGGAGACAGACCGGGGAGTGCGGGGTGGGGCCTCCTGGCAGCCACTGCCTCCCCCCCAAGGCCGCCTGAGCCTGGGGCTCCACAGGATCACTCCACTCCACGGTGGGCCTGGTCAGAGGAAGGGTGCGCCTATGCGTCTTGTGCAGCTTGACCAGGACCAACGAAATCAGAGGAATCACAAGAGGCGTCTGCTTGCTATTTAGCTGCCCAAGCACATCAGCCACCTGAGTCGGTGTCTGCCACCTCAGGGGGCAGGAGCGGAGCCGACCCAGTTTCTGGTTCTGATTCTGGTGCTGACCAGCTGTGGGACCTTGGAAAGTGGACAACTCTGGTGCCCTGATCACACAAGGCAAAACCCGCAGAAAAATCATATAAATCTATATATAGAAAAGGCTAAGTGACCGACCATACGTCCATCCATCCAACCATCTGACCGGCCAGTACCTATGACGCACACTGGCAATTTAAAAAGAAATGTTGACTCGTGCATGCGTGATACATATAAAGCCCTCGCCGGTGCCCATCGCACGTGTGTTTTTATTTTATAATACCATGTTATATATTACTATTTTGACGTGTAACTTTTTGCAGCAACGTAATTACCACACGAATCTTTCTTCTAATTAATTTCCTTTCAATGTGCAGGAATCCGTGCACCGGGCCACTAGTATAATATAATCTACGTCTTCATAAAATCACATTGTTTCAAATGCCACCCACACCATATAAAGCTACAAATGTCCTGTACATAGAAGACACACCCACATGGATAACTTAGCATGACATGGGACAACGTCTCATAGTTTATTATTTAAAGAGATTCACCTGCCTCTTCGATACAATTGTCCCTTTGTTTGGAACACCACCTTGGGGGAAGCCTCCGGTAGGCATGGTGTTTTTCTGTGTGAATTTGAAGTAATGTGTAGGGTGAGGGGCAGGTGAACAGACTGCCCATTGTTGGCACCGGTCCTCCTGTCTACGAGCACACCCCTCACGGCGCTGGTATTTGTTTAAGGCGTTTAATCGTTGTCCCTCCCCCCCGAGGACCGAGCCATTGCAGTCTGATCTTCATACACACTGGGTCAATGAGACAGTGGCGGGGAGGGGGCTGTTCCGCCCGTCAGCCCCTATGGCATGTCCTCCCTGCCTCTCCCGTGCCACACAGCAGCCCCTGGAAGGCGGAGGCGAGAGGGCATAACCCTCCTGAGGCTGTAGAGGTGGCTCCCCTGCCTGTGGTCCCCGGACCCTCGCTGGGCCGCGGACATGACGCGCTTCCAGGCGGTACAGCGATGGGCTTTCAGGGCGGGTTAGCTGCGTGCGCTGCGACAGCTGGCGCGGGGATGCGGAGGCAGCTGCAGGTGGTGGCACAGGGGCCGGTGCATGAGCTCAAGGGCACAGAAGCTGGGCAATGAAGAGCAGCAGCCTGTGGCCGCCACTAAGCTGCTGCCGGGAAAGCGCCCCCACCGGTGTCTCCCGGGAACCGCAGGCCTTCGGGGCGTTCCCGTGCGGATCACAAACAAGATGCGTGGAGGCTGGCGTGCCACATGGCTTGGCTCAGAAGCAGAAAACGCTCCTACACTGTGGAGGGGGCCGCCGCCCTTCCACCCCTCACCCAGGCGGCCGGGGACCGGGGTCGCATGCAGCCCGCTCACCGTCCCCGCCGCTGTGTGCGCTGCCGACAGTCCCGTCTGGAAGCTGACTACTGCAGTGTTTTCTAGATCTTTCTTTAGGATCCACTGAAGAAAAGCTTGAAACCTACACTTTCTCAGGAGCAGGAGAGCTTTGAGGGGTTCTCGCAGGCTGAGCTGATTTATCGCTCCCATCACACTCCATGCTCCATCAGAGGGCCCAGAAGGCTCCGTAGGGCCCTAGACTTTCTGCAGGAGGACATCGGAAAGACCGGAGGCAACGCCGACGGCCATGAGGAAGGGGCGGAGCCTGCAGAGGGTCCCGGAGACCCTTTCTCTCTCCCATGCGCGTGGTCTGGAGGCCAGACAAGGTGCGTCCTTGACGTAGGACCAATGGCCCACGTGTGGCCATGGACACAGAGGAGCATCAGCCCTGACCGTCTGAGATTCCCACCTGCCCCGCTGGGCCCCTACCATTTCCGGGGGAGCTCACAGGCTCAGAAGAGGTTCTTCCAAAAGTAGACACACAGGGCCTAGCCAGTTTGGCTCCGTGGATAGAGCATCAGCCTGCGAAGGATCCTGGGTTTGATTCCTGGTCAGGGCACATGCCTGAGTTGTGGGCTCAGCCCTGGTGGGGGGCGTGCAGGAGGTAGCCGATCAGTGATTCTCTCTCACCATGGATGCTTCTACCTCTCCCTCCCTCTCCCTTCCTCTCTGAAATCAATAAAAATATATTTAACATAAATAAATAAAAGTGGACACACAGGCTCACGAACTGGGTCGCCTACAAAATCCACGACTCTCTCAGTGGACATCGGCGTTGCCACTGAGCAAGTGAACATTTCACACTCTTTCTTCTTCCAGAGAAAAACACAATAGTTGTTTTTTTTTCTTTTCTTTTCTTTTTCTCTTTTTCACGAGGCCTTGCTTCTCAGTGAGAGAGACGGGCGTCCGGACTCAGAAAGGCGGCGGGACCGGTGAGTAGAAGCAGACATCACGGGTAACTCGCAGAAACGCGAGGCCTGGCAAGCGTTCCATCTCCCGGAGAGAGGGCTCCGCCTGATTGCCAGGCTTGAACCCGAGATAAAACAGTCGAAGGTCAATCCACGGAGGCCACTGGGCAGAAAGTGTGGCTCCGGAAACGGTAGAAAAGGATTCTCCTCAAACACAGCTCCAAGGTGTCGGCCGGGAGGTGTCGAGAATGGAAAGGTGAGGAAGAGGAGGAAGGAAACAACTGCTAGTTACCGAGCGAGCGACGGGGAGCCCACGGCCAGGTGCGCGTCCGTGGGCGACATTCCCAGAAAACACGCGGCTGCCTTTCTTCCTCCCGCTAGCGCGTCAGCCGTGAACCTGGGCTTTGACCCCGAACAAGGTGTGACCTTGAGGGCAGGTCCCTGCCCCGCCCCATCTCCCTCAGCTTTCAGTAAATCAAGAATAAATGTCCCCCTCCCCCTCCAGCTCCCACCCCGACTTCCAGGCAGGGTTAAGGGGGACCTCGGGCTGCTGCATGCACTGGCAAAGCCTTGCTAACACACAGTACAGATGAGAGGAACGACCAGGGGCACGGGTCCATGGGGCGGGCTTTGCGGGCGCAGATGCTGCAGGTCCATTCCCACCTCCATCCTCTGCTCCCTCCACGCCACCCCCTCGCCAGCGGCCCTGTGCCATGGCTCAGGCCTGGCATACATGACGCGAGGAGCTGCAGAGGGGTCCTGTCCGGTGACAGGGTCCCCTCAGGAGCAGCACTGAGGCCTCCCGTCCCCTTTCTGGTGGTCAGTGCTGAGCCGCGGGCCACCTCTCCATGGGCACAGCCCCCTGGAGCCACACTGGAGCCCTGTGCCCCCCACACAGGCTGCACTGCTTACCCAGACCCGCCTGCCCCGCAGACAGACCTATGCCCAGTGTGTAGGCCACTGTGGCCGGACTCTCCTGTCTGTACACCAGACAATCCCTCTGACCAACCCCCAGTGCTTCCTGCTCTGCACGACGCCATCAAAAGCATGTCTTTCGGCTGCATGGCTTCTTTCTCCCCCTTGGCTGCCTTCCCTCTCCAGCATCATCGAGTGGTGCCAGGGCCAGGGGGAGGGGGACAGGGCGTGGGAGCATGTCCGTCCAACGGGGGGACGTCTGCGCACCCCACACACCTGTCCACGCATGCTCCCCGCACAGCACAGCGGCACGAGGTCCGGACAACTTTGTGTTCAGGGTCCCCTCCCGCCGTGTCCTCCCCTTCAGGTCCTCTCCCCAGCTGTCCTCCTCCAGCACCTTCCCGATCCCTTTCAATCCCTTTCAGGGGCTGCAGGCTCAGAGAGTGCGCTCCGTGCCTAGGAACCAGGCCAGGACAGACACGTCGCCCGAGGCTCATTTAACTCAGCAAAAAGGCTAACGCGGGATGGGGCCCCCAGAGCAGGGACGGGGCGCCCCGGGAGCCAGCGTGGCCTGGGGTTAGACTGAGGATGCATGGTGTTTCAGGGGACCTGCCTGAGGCGGTCCTCGAGGGGGACCCCGCCACCCAGGCAAGCGCATCTGTATCTGTAGATGAGACACGAAGACGTGAATGACTCATCTGGGTCACAGGCAGTTACTCAAGGAGCCCAGCCATCCCCCCGGCCCCCGGCCCCTGAGGTCTGAGACGGCGCAAGAAGCATGGAGACCGGCTGTTGCCAGCGCCCTGAGAACCTGCCCGTGGCTCGAGGGGTACAAGGGCACTTCCACCACGAAGGGCCCTCGGGGAATCTCGATGGGGGCACGTCTGGTGGTTTCTGTGCCACGTGCCCCGGGGAGTCCCCATATGTGAACGCTGGACCCACTGAGTCACAAGGCCCTCTCTCTTTCTGCCTTCTTCACGGACACTTACGAGAGCAGCAAGGGCGACATGAGGCGGGAAAAGCCATCAGTGGGCGGATAACTCACTGCCTCCCACACCCGCCAGGCCCCTGCTGCTCCACGGGGACCGCCCTTCCTCTCCTCTGGTGGGGCCTCCACACCATCACCTGCCCAACCTGTGTCCCCCCCGTCCAGGGCCCTCCCCGGCGCCCTCTTAGGCAGCGACCATCCACAGCTACAGCGAAGATCCACTGCCCCATTTTCACGACTGTGCGGGGCATTTACACCCACAGGCTATTCAGTTGTCCATGCGGCTACTTTAATGACACGTCCCTGCAGACGGGGAAACTGAGGCCCTGAGAGAAGCTGCTTTATGCTCTGTGACTAAAGCCAGAAGAGGTGAGAGAGAGAAGGCCTCCCCACGCCGACGGCTGCTGGCCCCGGGCGGGCCGCCTGCCAGCCCTTCGCCAGTCGTGGCTGCTCTTACGAAACCCGTTCCCCCTCGATGGACCCTGGCCCAGCCCTGGCTCCCTGTGCAAGTCTCTGCAAGGCCAGCAGCCGGCCCCTCCCCTGCCCAGCGCGGGACCCAGCCTCCCCTTCTCAGCCACGGGCAGGCCTTTTCGGGGCACACGTCTCAGACTGCTCTTGAGGACAGAGGGGCCTCGGTGACTCATGTGCTCCCCAAACCTCTGTGGGGCGTCTGGCCCCCAGCTCTGGGCCAGCTGCTGCCCCTGCTGCCCTCGTGCTGCTCTGCGTGTGGGAGCAGGTGCCAGGCCTCCTGCAGCCGCCGCCCCATCCCCGCTCCAGGCACAGTGCATCCTGGGAGGGCTCTGCTGGGCTGGGACTATCACCCAGAGGAAGTGGCGCCCGGGGTGGCCTCTTGGGGGGCCAGCGTTGCTCTGTTAGGAACTGCTTTGTCATTTTCAAAGGCTCCTGCGTGTGTGAAGGTGCGGCCTGGCAGATGTGAGCTCAGATACATATTTAACACCCTCCCCGCAGTGTGAGAACGTGTGGGCAGTTTCAGAGGGCAGGGCTCCATCTGGCCAGGGGGCGGGGCTGACTCCTCTGCACCCAGGAAGGCGCCCAGGGGAGGCCCGGGGCCTGGGGGAGGGGCGGGCCTTGCTGAGACAGCCCTGTGGCCTGACCTGGGTGCGCCCCTAAATTCCCACGTGGAGCCCTGACTCCTGGTGTTTCAGCGTGCGGCCTTATCTGGGCTTCCACGGAGGTCATTACGATGAAATAGTCCAGTGTGGGCCCTGGTCCAACGCAACAGGTGTCCTTCCGAGAAGAGAGTAGGACTCAGACTCGGAGGGAAGGCCAGGGGGAGCGAACGGGGGAAGAGGCCGCCTCCACGCCAATGGGCGAGGCCTCCGAGGGCGCCCCGCTCTCAGGCCTCAGAGCCTCGCTGTGACCAGGGCGCCCTGTCCGGCTCTTCCTGAGCCACCGGCCTCCGGAATCACGAGCCAACACGTTTCTGCTGCTGAAGCCGCCACCTGCGGCCTGTGTTACGTGGCCGTGGGGAATGCTATGGCCTTTCCCCCCGTGCAGCCCCGGGCATCCATGCCCGTCTGTGCCTGCACATCGTCTGGAGCCAGCCCTGCCTTTGTGAAGGTCTTTCTGGAAACAGTGGCGCACACCTGCCCAGAGGCAGCCATCCTGCCTGAGACGCCTGGGGAGACGGCGGCCCCCTGAGCTGCGCTGGGGACCTGGTTCTAGGAACTGAGGCAGGTGACGTGCAGGCTGCGCACAGACCACTACGCCACTTCTAAGCCCCAGGCTACCTGAGGCCTCCTGCAAAAGCACCGGTGCCAGCTTCCCTCCCTACCCCCCACTCCCTCCCCCATGGTCTTTGGGGTGCCACAGGGCACCTGGCATGGGAGCAGAGTGGGGGTCCTGTGAGAATTTCATGGGGCGCAGCCGCGCAATGATTCCTGGGAGTGTTGGTTGGGCCTGTGCTGGCCGTGGCCGGTGAGTGCGTGCCATGCAGTGTGCGGTGTGCTCCGTGCCAGACCACGTGTGCGCTGCACGCCGGCTGCCCGGACCCGCCCGGACCCGCCCGGAGAAGGAGCGATGTTTTGCGGGGCCCGTGTCTCTCTTTCTCCCCAGTTGTCACGTGGGTATCTCGCCAGAAGGGAGGATGGGTATCCTTCTGTGAGAACCGCATGGACCCAGAGCGTGCCACCCGGGGGGGGGGCTGCGGTGTTTTCCCTCTGGCACGTGGCCACAGCTGGGAGAGAACATGCTACACATGACAGGCAGCGAGAAAGGACACAGGGCTAAGGGCTCGAACTCGGAGCGAGGACCAGGAGAAGGTGGGGCCTGTGCTGGCCTCGGGCGCTAAGGCGACACCCAAAGGGCACCCACGCGAGGACACTGGCCACCTCTCCAGCTGGAGGGAGGGCGCTAACCCCGACAATGGAAGCCACGGTCACGTCGGCGCATCACCTGAGAACTGTAACAGGGAAGCTGCCTGCGGAGAGTCCACTCGGTTCTCTGACATTAACCCTCCAGACCATATTCTCGAGCGAGAGACTGTGAGGCCGCATTCCCTTTCTGAGAGTGACCACGCAAACCCCTTTTCCAGGAGCCCTTCTGAGCCTTGTGTGGGGGGCTCCCAGGCCCCCCTCCCCGACCTGCCCCTGGAGGGCCACCATCCCTGGCTCCCAGCCCAGGGTGGGCGGGCGCCTGTGCATGGGCCGCAGGACCGAGGGGCTGTGTCAGGGGCAGCGCCTTCTCTTTCCTGGTGTCTGTGGGGTCCCCGGGTCCCCGGCTATCTGGACTGTCTGCCCGGGAAGGGCACAGGCAGGCGGCACCCCGCACCGAAACCCAATCTGCCGCCCAGTGCAATGTTCCAGTTTCTGCCTTCCGAGCTGAAGGAGGGAGAAGCGGTTGTCGCGCAGAGCGGGGTGGAGAGCGAGGAAGGCAGGAGGGTCTCACTACAGTTACTCTGCACATGCTGCTTCTTCGGCTTATTTGAGATGCAGAGGAAACGGGGGGTGGGGGCGTCGGGGGAGGCAGTTCGCAGCTTCTCACCGCAGCGAGCGGTGTCTGTGACTCACAGGCAGCTCGTGATTCAACTTCACTCAAGCATCACAGCTGCCAGGAAAGGAGCCTGGAAACCCTTTAATTCGAAGCTTTCAGTCGGTTAGTGACTTGCTTTCTTCTCCTCCCCGCGAGGTCCTCCCCCTCCCCCCAACACACGTGCGCGCACACCCCTTCGCCGAGGGCTCGGATTTCAGGGACCCAGAGCCACAAAGCCCCGTGGCATTCACAACAGCGTTTGTGTGACAAAGTGGCTAGAACCCTCTGCATTCCAGCTCCCTGGGCTGCGTGAATCGATAATGAGTCACAGACACTATCAGAGTTTTAGCCAAATAGTGAATTCCCCAAACCCATGCGCCCCACCCTGGCTCTGCCAGCCCACCTGCCGGCCACGCGGGGCAGGCGCTGGCCCCAGTGGGTGCCCTGCCGCACACGGCCAGCCTTGAAGACAGTTTCCTGGTTTGTGTTGGTTTCGGTACCGTCCTCTTTCTCCACCGAAGAGACACCGATGAGCAGAAACACAGACACTCACACACACACCCTCACAGCTCACCGCCCCTGCTCTGCCCCTCCACGAGGCCGGGGCGGGATCACAGTCAGGGCTTCCACACTCGCAGGCCCCCTGCCATCTCATGACCCAAGTGCCACACGCTTAGCTGAGGGGACTTCTGAGTGCTCTTCACAAGAGGCTCCGTACATGACAACCGGCTTCCTCTCCCTCTGAAAGACACCGCTGCCTCCGCATCGAGACCACAAGGCACAACACACAGACCTCAGCCGGGCTCTCGCCCGGCGAGTCACCCTGCTGCTCTCAGCCTCCCGGCCCAGGGCGGCCGCTGCCCCCAAGGTCCCCTGCGGGGCCAGGGCATGTCTGGGCGCCTGCCCTGCCCTGCTCTGCCCCTGCCCCGGCCCCTACCCCAGCCCCTGCCTGGTGCCGGCTCAGCCCTCCTGGCCGGCTGTGCAGGCTGTGGGCCACGCAGCGTGCCGAGTTCCAGATAGCTCAGCCCCTGCCACCGGGCGAGGGACAGACACACAAAACCCAGAGGGCCTCCAGGGAGCTGTGCCGCCTCCGGGACCTTCACCAGGAGCAGCCCGAGCTCCCCCCGCCAGTGTTCCCAGGCGCCGACCACGCGCCAACGGCCTCCCCGCTCGCTCAGACGTCTCTGCAGAGCTGCCGTCCAGGAGCCCGTAACCCAATAGCCTTGTAACCACAAGCCTGCGTTTGAATCCCTCCCTCCAAACCGACGGCTCCGCGCCTTGGCTGCGCGCGTGACAGCTCCCTGCAGGCTGAGCTGAGTAAGAAGACCGGCGTGTACTCACCGCGCATGAAGCACTGCGGGTACGAAGGGAACGACTCAAACATGCTCTCCGAGGCCATGGCTGCTCCTCCACGCACCCTCTGCGGAAGGCGGGGTCCGAGGGCGCCGGTCACCTTGGGACCAAACCAAGAAAGGTCATTGTCGCTGCCTCACCCCAGCCACGACTCCCCGCGTCTCTTTCTCTTTTCCCCCCTCGACACCTCTGGGGCTCCCCGGGCCCTAGGAACAATGTACCTTTGCAAAACAAATATTCAAATTGTTAAAGATTAAAAAAAAAAAAAAAAAGCGGTGCTTGGCTGTGGCTTGGGGATGCTCGCCGCCCTCCGAAAGCCTGTGGTTTGCAGCTGTGTGATTCCTCCTGCCGCTGACCACTGCGCCCGCGTCGCCCGCTGACTCTGCCAGCCACCCCACTTGTGGTTCTGTGGTTGTTGTTGGGGCCCAGGGAAGTTTTCACACAACCCAAATGACACATTTAACTGTTCCCCTTTCTCCGGCGCCTCCTCATTGGTCCGTGCCAATCACGTGACTCATGATGTCGATTTTTTTTTTTTACACTTTCTGAGCCATGCCCTTCCTCCCCTCCACCTGCCCCCCAGCCCCGGGCTGTGCAAGAAAACAGCCCCAGAGACTTTGCAAGACAGCGACCGGCTGCAACGTGACTCAGGCCCTTATTATACCAGGGTCTCTGCCGAGCGAGGCCACGGGCCTGCTGCTGTGTGTGGTTTGGAAGCACGGGCTGTTTGGATGAGGGTGTCATTGCTACTTATTCAGTAGAAACTCCACCCTGGCATCGGCTGTGAGCAGGCGGGACGTGGTGCCATCGTGCTCGATGCTGGGCACCCGCTCAGGGGACCCCGGCCCTCGGGAAGGATTGCACCGGCGTCAGCGAAGCTGTAAAGGGGGGAAGTGAAAGGAAATGCCTTGGCAAGAGTCTGACCCCCGACTCCCCAGCATTTTAGAGCCGACACAAGGGAAAGCGTTTCAATTTTGTGATGAAAACACTATTTTAATACCAAGAAAATTCTGTCGTTTTAGTGCTCCTAAATGGACATCTTTTCAGTGAAGAGATAAAATCATAGTTCTCTCCTACACACACACACACACTCACACTCACATACTCACACATGCACACTCATACACATGCGCACACATATTCATTCACACTGCACCCACCCACACTCTCACACACGCACGCACACACTCATACACACTCACACACATTCACACACACGCACACACACTCAGGAAGCTGCAGGGAAGGGTGGAAAGGAGAAGTTTTGCATTTTGGGCGAAAGCAGGGCTGCCCTGTAAACTTGTGTTTTGCTTTCAGCTGTGAGAGTCGCTCCCTTCCTTCCTGTGTGACCGGAACCCACAGGCTAACCACACCTGGAGGGGGCACTCGTCCTGCTCTCAACCCTGTCGAGAGGAGAGCTAAGAGGACCCCGCACAATAGAGGGGACACAGGGGGCTTCCCAGAGGCCGCCTCCCCGGCTGACTGACAGGCTGAGGCTGGCCCTCGGCCTGGGAGGGAGCCAGGCCTGCTCGGAGGGGCCGAGGACGGCAGCACTGGCATGAAGGCAGCCGCCCGGGGCACACACTGCCTTCCTTTTCCTGTTGCTGCTTCCCTGCTGACGGGTGAAATAGTGTCTCCTGGGAGTCCACGAGCAAGGAAGAGCCCTTCCTCGACGACCCACATAGCCTTGCTGGGCTCCGCGTGCATCCTCCATGAGGCTCTGGACACAGAAGCCCTCCCCCCTGAGGAACCGTGAGCCCCCAGGTTCCCAAGTGCCAACCCCGGGGCCAGCAGGTCTGTGATGCCAGCAGAGGCCTGGGGCCGTCTGGCCGGAACACCCCCGTGTTGACCTTTCCGCCCCGGTCCGCCCTCACCCACGGTGATAACGTGTGAGGGCGAATGGCACAGGCGCTTGCAAAGGCACAGACGGGGTTGTGCGTTAGGCCTGTTGTGACTACAGCAGGAATTGAAACTCGCGTCTGCGCTCTCCTGGAGTGTGCAGAGTGAGCGTGCCCAGTGTGGATGCCGTGTTCACATGTATGCACATAGTCATGTGTGTGTGTGTGTATGTGTGTTATGAGGTTTATTAACACCCCAACGCCATGCATGCCCCGTGTTCCACGCTGCTGTCCGTGCTCCCTAAGCGGCGAGTCGCGCGCCACCCCTCAACGTGACCCTGCTCTCCGGCTCCTACGGCGCCCGGTGCCGCGAAGTGTCAGCTCAGGCTCAGCAGTGACGGAGGGAGCCGCGGTGATGGGGACGAACCGTGGATGGTTCATTCTCAAAACCCCCGGATGCTCCAGCCTCCAGGGTCCAGGCGCCCCAGGTGGATGTGCCAGCGTCACGGCCGAGTCCCTTCCCATGCGTGCCCTTCCCATGCGATCTCCGTAGTCAGGTGTACAGGTGGCTGCGGGTGGGGCTGGGCTTGCGGAGGCCTTGCCTGACGCTGCAGTCCTGTGTGATGGTCAGGGCTGGGGCAGCAGGGGGCAGAGTGTGCAGGCGGCAGCCACCGCGGCTTCCTGGCTGGGAGGCGACACTGGCCGCCTTGCTGGGCTTCCTCCAAGTCAGGACAGTGAGTAAGGCACAGCAGCCGGGCGCCCGTGAACTTGGCCCTCCCACTTCCTTAGGAGCCGAGACAGAGACACCTAAGGCACCCGCGCGCCGCAGGAGCAGTGCTCCTCCTGGCTTCCCGGGCTGGTTGGGATTCCTTCGGTCTGGGCAGCGACCCACGCCCTCTGCCCTACTTCCTGCGAGTGACTCAGCCTGGGCTGTGCCTGGGGAATTGTCCCCGAGCGGCTGCGGCCACGGGGCTCTGCCCAGGCCTGGATGGCAGTGCTCAGCCTCACTCAGATGGGCTGCAGCTCCCCCATGTCACTGGGGTGCGGGGGTCGGGGGGGGTCCAGCGTCACTTCCCATGGCTCTGTAAAAGTACTGCAAAGGTAGTGAGATCTGCGGTTGCATCGCCCGGGCTGAGTGTGTGGCTGCGGTGTGCAGTCCGGTCCCAGGAAAGCCTTGTCCATCGGCGTCTTCCCTCCAGGGTCACTGTCCATATCTTCAGGCATGTCTATTACGAAGCAGAGTCTCTGGCCAGAAAGTGGACCCCAAAAAGACTCCCCAAAACACTGGTGTGGTCTCAAACCCCAGGAGGACGCTGCTGCCGAATCTCTCTCCAGCGCACACGTTTTCACTCTCCTAAGTCCTCCTGCCCACGGAGGTGCGAGGAGGAACCCTCTGCAGGTGGTGACCAGGGCCTTGGGGATGAGTTTGCACCCAGACCTGAAGGCAGGGCCTCCCGGACCTGCGAGAGCCTGGTCTCGGGTTAAATGACAGAGCTGTGCAGGCCCCGAGGCAAGGCCTCCCTCCCCGAGCCCGTGGCGGCGTCTACAGGGGGCACCTCCGCATGAGGCACAGGCTCCTCCAGGCAAAAGCATGATCCACATGGAAGTCACCACGAGAACTTACTGATGGGTGGACGAGCGTCTGGCATTTTCCCGTGACCTCCCCGGGAAGGAGGCGCATGGCTCTGCGGGGACGTCGGATTGAAAAGGAGGAAAACAGTGCCTCGTCCCACGCAGGCTGTCCAACCGCACGGCAACCTGTGGGGTGGCCACTGTTGCAGGCGGAAGGGTTTCCGCTGCCCGCTGCTCAGGGTGGCCCAGGGGCCGCTGGGGGGGCATGATGGGGGGGGAGGGGGCGGGCTGTGCGAATCAGAGTCCTGAGCTCCAGCCCGAGCTCCCGACTGGAATCTATTTCCGCGGGCCCCAGGGATCCTCCGCAAGGCATCGCTGAGGGCCTCGCACGTGTGGGGACTGGGCACGGGAAAGGCTGCGGTCATTGCTCACGGGCTCCAGACCTTCCCACTCAAAGGTCTCCCTTTCTGCCTGTGGCCTTCGCATGACTTTACCGTCGACACCATCACAGATCCAGGCAGGATTCTGCGAGCCCTGGATGTTTCCAGACGCAGAAACGTGAAGCACAGCCTTCCCGGCGGTCTCGCCACATTCACACCTCAAGCGCGGGGTCCGGGTCACGCTCACAGCCTGGGGTCTGCCACCCACGTGGGAGGCCCCGGCGCTCCGCCTGCCAGGCCGGTGGCACGTGGACACACACAGAAGGTGTTGGTCCTCCAGGGGCACCCGAGTCTTAGTTTTCACCCGGTTTGCAGTTTGAAACACACGCATCCTGTGCTTCTCCCAGGTGCACAACACGTGCCCCCGAGGGCATTTCCAGGGGCCTCGGCGGCCCTGCCCTGGGCTGGCCTCCCCCCGTGGGGACCTGCCACCTCTCCAGCCACCGCCTTGCAGATGCCACGCCCTGTGCCTCGCCCGGGAAGGAGGGGTCCCACCTTACCTGTCCACTCTGAGAGCCGCCCCCTCCAGGGCCCGGAGGCCCCTCTTACACAGGCCCCGGGAGCCCGGCTACTTCGTCCAGAGGCGGCTGGATCCCTCCCGCCCGCGTTGGGCCTCGGGCCACGGGTCTTGTGGAACGGTTCCTCCTGCAGAATGCGGGCTCTTCCCCCGCTGGTGCCCTTTGAAACCAGGGGTAAAAGCGAGAACCTTAAACAAACTCTCTTTGAATGTGAGAGATGTTTAGCATTCGGGGTTGGGCCGAGGGACGGGAAACATTCCGAGTTGGTACTGAACTCTGCAGCCAGCTCCTCCAGCCCCGAGGCTAATTTTAGCAGGAGATCCAGGCAGGGAAGGCGCAGGAAGCGAGGAGAGGAACGTTACTCACAGGTGGGGCAGCCAGACCCGTGGCGGTGAGATCGCGCAGATTCAGTCACTTGGCGCACATGGCAAACAGCGCGCGCCCCGCTGAGCAAAGCACCTGCTGCAGGGGCCTCGCACTTGGTTGCCACGGCTACTCCTTTTCCTGGTGGCAGGCAAAGGCCGAGGTGCCCATGTAGCCGTTGACAGCCGAAGCAGAATGCTCCCCTTTTCCCCGGGGCCGTAAAGACCAGGGCGCTGGACTATGCAAAGTGGCTGTGCCAGGGATCCGTGAGAGACCCGTGGCTGCCGCTTCCACATGGAAACTCGCATGAGTGGATTTTGACACTTGCATGCGCCGGGGTCACGCACACACGGACACACGACGCCGAGCCCGGGTCCGAACGCGTCGAGACAGCCTCTGCCGTCAATGCTGAAGACATCCTGGGTGCTCCCCACTTCATCTGCGAATCAGACGTTCTTTTGCAAGAATAGCATTCAGCCCCACCGAGGCAGGCTGCCAATTCTTTCAGAACCTCAGAAATGTCACGATTAAAAACATCGACTCTCCTGCAGAAACAAAGTCTCGCGCTTGGAATTGTGGGGCGTGAGCTGGAGTTGCTCCTCCTTGGCCCCCATCCCGGCGGCGGCCAGTTCAGAAACTGGCTGGGTTTCCGGGAGGAGGGGGGAGGAGGGTGCTCCCCTGCAGGATAACACACGGATGCGCTCCTCCCACTGCGAGGGAATGCTACCGGGAGGCGGAGAGGAAAAGGCTCACCTGGCTGGCTGTCCTCAGAGGACCAGGACCTGGCTTTGGGGCTCGTGAGTTTTGGCGGCCTTCTGATGACTAGGGGACGTTATTCATAGTTTGCTTCCCTGCGCTTGCTCAGGTTTTACCACCCCCCTTTATGGTTCTCTGATTCACGTTGCAAAGGGAGACTGAAGGACCGCATGGTGTAACTGAGACTCGAGAACTTAGTCTCTGAGTGATGTTGGGGGAGGGGGGGCGGGAGGGGCAGAAAACCAAATTAGTGAATGTCCAAAGGCCTGAAGTCATACCCCAGTCATCCTGGACTCACAAAGCATCCTGAGCTCCGCGAGTCTCTTGCTTCTTCTGCTTACAGGGATCCACTGTCCGGGGGAAGGAATGCAGGGAACACGCACTTTACCAAAGGTTGTGGGGGACCTTCAGCCTCTTCCTGCCACGCCTTTTGCTTTGAACAGGAATCCATCCTTGTTCCGTTGACCGGTCTTACTTGTCAATTCCTCCTCCTTTTAAAATATCCATCTTCCATGATCTGTGGCGCTCCTTTCTCTTTACTCGCTGACCTTGGACATGGTCATGGCCATTCATGTATGTACACATATATCCAGCTCTGTCCTCACTAAGAAACTCAGGTTTCAGGGCCCCTTCATCCATGTGTGTGCCCTGTGACTCACGTGCAGGTCTCCCCCACCCCCACTGGGCTCTCCTCGTCCTCCTTCTCCACACGGTGCCGCGTGCTGCCCAGGATGCCCTCCGTCGGTGCTGCTGCTGTCCTTGCATGCTTCCATCATCAAGATGAGGGTTCACTGTCCTCATCTTTGGCAGAAATGTCCAAGTCCCCCTTCACCTGTGCACTTTTATCTCTTCTGATCTCTCTGCTTGGCATTACTTCCCGGAGTGGTTATTTCCTGATCTCAGGCTGGGCAGACGAGTACTGCTCAGAAGAAGGGTCATGGGCTTTTGAACCATTCATGTAAGAAATGAATAGCAGCCAGGCCAGTGTGGCTCAGTGGTTGAGTGTCGACCTGTGAACCAGGAGGTCACAGTTTGATTCCCGGTCAGGGCACAGGCCCGGGTTGCAGGCTCCATCACGAGGGTGGAGTGTGCAGGAGGCAGCCGATCAGTGATTTTCATCATTGGTGTTTCTATCTCTCTTTCCCTCTCCCTTCCTCTCTGAAATCAATAATATATTAAAAAAAAAGAAATTTAAAAAAATGAATAGCTGATTAAACACACACACACACACACACACACACACAACAGGAATGTCCAGGGTTGGAAGTGAGAAGACATGTCTGAAGCTCCCAGGATGCAAACTTTAAGGAAGCACCAACCCTGAACTCGCACACCCCTGAGAGGTGTGCTTGCCAAAATGGTGTTCCCAGGTACCTCACTCGCCTCACCCTAGTCCCAGCCCTAGACTTGGCTCACAAAACTGGGCACAGGCCCAGGCTGGGCAGAGGCTATTATCTGAGTCGGGGGAAGCTGTGCGGTTGAAATCCTTTGCCCATAGAGCAGGGGAGTCCTGAGCTGGACTTCACAGACTCACATCTTGTTCTGTTGGCGTCAGACACATGCATGTTTGACAGATAAAAGGTCAGGGGAAGCAGCGGAGGTGGGGCAGGTCTCTGAGGCCATGGGCAGATCAGAGACGAGCTCAGCCTGCTTGGGAAACTGTGAGGAGCCCAGCCCGGCGGGGAGGGAAGGGTGATGGAGGCCAGAGAAGGAGCCATTTGGAAAGGGACGTCTTGGACCAAGTAAAGGAGAGCCTTCAAGATCAGGATGAGGCATGTGTTTCATTCTGTTCACCTGGGGAGCCAGCAGAAGCTTTAGGGCAGGAACGGGACGGGATGAAACAGGAGTTTGGGGAAACTGAGCCGGTTATGACTACCCTGTTCATCTGTGTGTGGACTCGCAAGAACAGAGTTCTGGCCATTTTTGGACATTATTACATCTCCAGCATCTATCACTGTGCTCAGTATGGAGACATTTTTGAATGAATTAATGGATAGATGGATGGATGAGTGGATGGATGGAGGAATTAATAGATGGATGGATGGATGGATGAGTGGATGGATAGACAGATACTGCTTTATAATAAACAGCTGGGGAATCAGAGGCTGAAATTCCTAGGCTGTGGGATAAGAAGCACTTTGACTATGGATATGGGCAGTGGGAATGGAGGGCAATGGGACTGTGCTAGGTTGACTATTGGCCGCCTCCTTTGCACACCTCCTGTAGCCATATCCTTTCCCCTTTAATCGTGGTCCCCCGGCCCTCTGGCTCTCAGCTCAGCCTTGTGACTTGCATTGGTCAGTGGGATGGTAACGAACTTGATGAAAGAGGAGGCTTGGAAAAGTGTTTGCTCATTAGAATGTGCGTGTGCTGATGTCCTGGAAGCGGGAATACCTGGAAGGGGGAGCCTGTCATTCCAGCCGAGGCCACTCTAGGTCAGCCAGGAGCCAGGTGACCATCGGACACTTAGGTGCGCTCCAGCCCAACCCAGAAGAACTGACCAACCAGTTGCAGCCATGATCAGCAGCACTGCCCAGGTCCCATGAGGTCTGAGCAGTCATCACTGGCGACTGTTTTAAGCTGTAGAGTTTTGGGGTGGTTTTGGGAGCCTTGTCCTGACAATCGTTTTTGTTGGGGAAGAGACAAGAGATGTACAAGCACCAATGGTGAGTGGCAGGCTGAGGCCATGCGGCTGGACCAGTTCATTTTTAAAGTGAAGGAAAGCACAAAGCTACTGACAGGGAATGCAGAGGGGGTGTGAGGGGAGACAGGGCCAGGGCGGGGTGAGGAGAGAAGCGGAAAAAAGAAAAAGGAAGCAGGGTGCCACGAAAGGAGAAAGACGTTTCCGGGGATGGAGAGAAACGGTTCGATGCTAAAAAGACAGACAAAAGAAACAAAGATAGCCCTAGCTGGTATGGCTCAGTGGATAGATCATTAGCCTATGGGCTGAAGGGTCCCGGGTTCAATTCCAATCAAGGGCATGGACCTTGGTTGCGGCCACATCCCCAGTAGGAGGTGTGCAAGAGGCAGCTGATCGCTGCTTCTCTCTCATCAATCTTTCTGACTCTCTATCCCTCTCCCTTCCTCTCTGTAAAAAAAAATCAATAAAATATATTTAAAAAAGAAAAGAAAGAAAGATGAAGGGAAGGTCAGCAGACTTGACAAGAAAGAGGCACTTGAGTCTGTTCCCTCATGACGCCTCCACAGACTAAACACGAGAGTGACGGCCAGTTCGCTGTTGTGCAGACACGTGGCTCCTCTGCCTGAGGAGAAAGTTCATGTGAAGTTGATGGTGACATGGGCATGCTTGTCCACATGGACCTAAGCTGCTCATGTGGCTTCCTCTGTTTCAGTGAATTTCAAAACCCATTTGCAGGGCATCTGTTGAGATAGAACAGAGGGCGATGGTGGAACAGAAGGATAGGTGCTCTCCGCTGCTGCGTTCCACACAGTTGTGAGGTTCTGAGGACGGGCTTGAGACGTGATTATGAACACCAGTGCCGTGGGAAAGCTGCCCAGGTAAATGGTTCCTCAGAGAGGTCCTGACTCTGGCCTCACTTCTCATGGCTATACCTTTTGCTCTAGAAGAATCTAGAGTTATAGCTTAATGAGCTGACAAAAATGAAACTTGGTAAGATACTTTTCTTCCAGCAGAAAAAATGAGCTTGTATTACATTTCACTTCAAAAATGATATACACCCACATACTCAGACACTCACACACACCCTCACACACACTCTCACACACTCTTACACACATGCACGCACACATACACACACTCTCACATACACTCACACACACACTCTCACACACATGCACGCACACATACACACACTCTCACATACACACACACACTCTCACACACACCCTCACACACACATGCACACACACATACACACACTCTCACATACAAACACTCACACTCTCACACACACACACACTCTCTCACACACACTCTCACACACACTCACACACACGTGTGCCAGTCCAGGGTGCTGACTTCACTTTATGCTCTGCCCTCACGTGGTACCGACGTGCGAGCAAGCCCGAGCACAGCCTTTCCGTGCCCCATGCTCCTACAGCTGGTCGACCAAACAAAGGCAGACCCGGCGAAGACCGCTGATCTGATGCTAAGTCAGATGATTAATCCCGTTTCTGCTGCCTCTCACTGTGCAGAGGTTATCTCGTTTGATGCCTGACTATCACCCTCTTGCTGGATTCCAGCTGTCTTTTCCTTGGACCTGCTCAGACTGGACCTGCTCAGGCTGGATCTACTTGAGTAACGTTCCCCAACAGCCTTCCCGGCCTCTGGCTCCCAGGTCACCAGATAAAACCAGGAAATCAGGCAGATGAGATGGTCTTACCCCTCTTGGCCTGGCATGCCCCTCGGGGTGCCCTTCTCAGAGGTGCCAATGGAAACTCAAAATCAGAGACGAAGGTATGAGTTGGTGTTGACAACGCTGTCCCCTGCCCTGTGCTGCCTCCGGGACAGCGCTGCCCTGGACAACCTGGCCCTGCTTCCCCAGGTGGCGAGAGGTCGGCGATGAGTTCTTTTAGGTCCACAACCTTTCACCTATAAAATACACAGCTTTCACCCCCAGAATCCTCTCCGTGATTCATATCACCCACCTGAGGAGTAAGTGAGCTTGAGCTCATCCCCTCTTCCAGGGTGGACCGGAAACGCTTGGAATAACTCGGCGATTTCACTGTGTCTACAGCCTGGCTCACCTAACGGCCTCTGATATTGCTGGCCCATCGCTTGCTCTCAAGTTCAAGTTTATCTCTACCAGGGACACACGTCTGTGATGCCACGAGGGCAGGGATGGCAGACTTAGCAAAACGCAACAGAAGAGGATGCACTGTTACCTTTGAACTTTAGAGAAAGAAATGAATATGGATTTAGTCTGCCCCAACTCCTGTGAGGGAGAGATCACAGTAACGACTCACTCGCCGTTTAACTGAAATGCAGATTTCACTGGGTGTCCTGTGTTTCAGCTGGCCGTCAGGCTGGCAGCCCCGCTGGGAGATACGCGTGTGTCCACACATCACCCGAGGGGCAGAAGCTTTGGGGTGAAGTTTAGTATAGGGGTGCAAGCCGAGGAGGCCAGTCAGTGCAAGCTGGCCGGCGTTACCCCCCCCCCCTTTCTTTAGCCCTTTCAAGGCCCTGGAGGGAGTGACACGGGCTCACCTTGCGGGGGTCCGTCCAGCAGTGAGACGACAGCCGGAGGGACCCTGCACCTCGTTTTCCCTGCTGTGACTCACCTGCTGTCTCGTCCGGAGGGCCTCGCTGCCGTACTGTCCTCCTCTGCTCCTTGCCGACGAGAAGCCGGCCTGCTAACTGCCAGGTGGCAGCCATGCCGAGTGGACATGGGCGACAGCTGGGAGCGGGGCGGGGCTGTAGGGAGCGGTTTGGGTTTCCTCCGAGTCCGCCTCCTGCCCGCACCCGCGCATCTGCACGCCCTTTTGTTTTAGGCTCCAGCTGGAAACGTAAACACCGCCATGTGCTGGCCCTCACCTTCTCTTTGTGTTGGTTTAGGAAATACACCTGAGACACCAAAGACGCACAATGAACCCCCCAATTACCCGCCACCGCGGGCAGGTGGGCGGCTCCGCGCCATCAACAACCGCTGAGGCCCCCGCCCGGCCTCCTGGTGCGGCCTTCAGCAGTGGGCTCCCTTGGGGGCCCCCTCCAGGCCCCCTCGGGGCTGAGTGCCCGCACCTCTCCCCTTCCGTTCCGGTACAGCTGAGCTCAGTCCTGCCAGAGGCGGGCATTCGGGAAGTTTCTCTCCTGAGTTACTTTAAGGGAAGAATCAGGACAGGTCATGCTCACTCTTGCTCAGCGGTGGCCTCGTGTCGCTGGTGAGCTGAATTAATGTTCTCTTTGGGGACCTTCCGCATCCGTGACGGAGAAGGGAAAACACTGCCTTTCCAGCCATTCGGGGAAGACCGAGAAGATGCAATTTCGTGCCCACGTTCCCGCCCAAGAGAGTGAGGGACTTAAGAAATTGTTTTTATTTGTCTCGTTGTAGTGTACTCCAAAAGTGTCAAACGCATTTCTTCCTTTAAGCAATTCTTTTTTTAAAAAACATGTATTTTTATTGATTTCAGAGAGAATAGGAGAGGGAGAGAGATAGAAACATCAGTGATGAGAGAGAATCATTGATCAGCTGCTGCCTGCACGTGCCCTACTGGAGATGGAGCCCGCAACCCAGGCACATGCCCTGCCCAGGAATGGAACCATGGCCTCCTGGTTCCTAGGTCGATGCTCAGCCCCTGAGCCACGCTGGCCGGGCTGTAAGCAGTCCTTGAAAATGATCAGAATGGCATCAGTGACACGGGCTGTCTATGGGAACACGCAGAAGGCACTTCCACCGTCACCGAGTTGGCAATCAGAATTATCGCCTCGGGGGTGGACTGCATGATTGTCCAGAATACTCTCTGCGCCCCCCCCCCCCACATGCCCATCCTTCCTGGTTCCTGCTGCCAGGAGCTGGCAGGTCTTGGCTGAGATGGCTTTCCAGCAGGTTGAAGCGGACGTGGCCAGTGCGTGGCTGAAATGACCTTTGCAGTTGTAAACCACTGACGTCGGGCAGTTTGTGGTCATCACCAGCCCATCCTGACTCGGGCATGGGCTCCCACCCACAGCCACCCAACTCGTTCTTTCTCCGACATCAGTGACTGCTGTTCGCAGTGTTTTGCTCGTTGGTGGGTTATGATGGCACGAGGACAGGTTTTGTGTGCTGACGAGCAAGGATTGCATTGGAAACAACCCGTGTTTCCTCACTAAATGGTTATGGACCTGCCACCCATGCATCCGGGTAAGCTCACCATTCTTTTTCTTACTCGCCTCAGGGTACCCGATATCTTTCCGGGCGGGGGCTGGGGAAGCCGGTGCTGAGACAGGCATGAAGGACAAGGGCACTGTCCCTGAGAAAGAGTGAAGAGTTGTTATAAGGCATAGAGCCTTCTGGACACTTACTGTATGCTGGCCAAGGTGATTGGGCTCTGGTTCTACCACTGGCCTTCACCTTCAAGCCCAGGCCTCCATACTTTATGAGTTGGAATTGGCGTAGTAGTTGCCCTAACTCATACCCTTGAAAGGGTTAAAAAGGGAATGACATCTCTCCCTCCTTAGCTTTCTAGGCTGAATATGTGCATTTAATTGAATTAATCTCTCACCAAATTTCTCCTCCATTTCCTGAGTAACGTTGGTTACCTCTCACTGGCTACTTACCCCTCAGTAGCCTTTCCTGTTTGGCTATCTAGAGCAACCAAAATGACACCCCGTTATTTTGACACCCGATTCTTTTGTTGGAAAGGAATATAACTTTTTTTTTTCTGGTTTCTTTCCAAAATACATCTAGGTAATAAACACTGCACACATAGTTCTGACTTACATTAGTGTCTGGCCAGAACATTCTAGATGATGGGCTCAGTTTCCTGCTTTTTCTTCACTGTCATCCATTTGCATGTGAGTTATAGATGCGCTGGGTCCAGGAGTCAGGTTATCATTTTCCAGGATCCAAGTCCGTCACACAGCTTCCATATTACCAAATGACTCCATTTTCAGAAAGTGCCGAAATCCTGTAATTGCCCTGAACTCTAAAATAAACCCCATTTGTCTCGTAGACACGGACAAGTAGAGATTCACATCTCAACCTTCTGTCAGCTGTTGGTTGGGTGGGCAGCTCTGCTGATCTTGGCTGGCCTCTCTCACATGTTTGCAGTCGGCTAGTTTAGGACAGCCTTTGCTGGGACTGTGGGCTATCTTCCCTGGGGTCTCTCATCCTCAGGATGCCGGCCCAGGCAGGTTCTTTTGAGTGTGGAGGTGACAGCGAGAGCAAACAGAAATATGTGCAGCATCCCTCCAGGCCTAAGTTCGGAACGGCCATTGTCATTTCTGCTGCATTTTACCGGCCAACACAAGTCACAAGGCCAGCCCCAAATCAAGAGGTGGGGAAGTGGACTGCATCTCTCTCTTTAAAAAAAAAAATTTTATATATATATATATATATATATATATATATATATATATATATATATTATTGACTTCAAAGGAAAAGAGAGGGAGAGAGAGATATAAGAAACATCGTGATAATAGGGAGTCTTTGATCGGCTGCCTCCTGTACACCCCCTACTGGGGAAGCAAGCCCGCAACCCAGGTATGTGCCCTGACCAGGAATTGAACTGTGACCTCCTGGTTCATAGGTCAATGCTCAATCACTGAACCACACCAGCCTGGCGGACTGCATCTCTTGATGGAAGACTGCAAAGTCATGTGATAAAGGAAGGGTCTGTAGGAGGCCTGAAGAACTGGGGCCACTTTTGAAACCAATCTGCCACCGATGCATAAAGGTGATTGGTAAGTGGTTTCAAAGCAGGAGGGTACAGGGTGCAGCAGCTGGCTCGGGGTCCCTCGCCTTTCCATTGTTACTTGACCACAGACACGTCATGTCACGCCCTCAGTCACTATTCCTCACCTTCCCGAGGTTCTTGCGAGAATCCAGCAGGACATATACACCGACTCGCTTTACAAATGATAAATCGCCACGTGTGTGTGCACCGGCTTTGCAGGCTTTGCAGCTCCAGGGAGGGCAGATTCTGAAGAGCATCCGGGAGATGTGGCAGTCCTATAAACAACGTCTTCCTCGCTTCACTCCCGGACGGGATGGGATACACCTGAGAGCCGCAGGGCCCTGCCTCGTGCCCAGGAGTCCAGGATCCCGCTGCGCATGCAGGGAGCTGCACACGCCGCCTGGACACTCGCCACCTGGACCTCGCCTTCTAGAGGGGCATGCTGTCCCCGCTCCGACGGCTCCGCCCAACATGAGGGTACGACACAGAGCTCCCAACTTCCGCGTTTGTTTCTGCCTGAAGGACTGACATGTACTTCAAATAAGTAACGCTACCACTTCTTCTTGCAAATTTTGGGAGGTCACAGTGGGCGCGGCCTGCCCCCTTCTGCTTCTGGGGATGATCTCAGTCATTGAGCGAGAAGTCTCGGATGGTGCCGGTAACAGGGCCCTGTGTGGTGTGGGAATGGCTGGTCTCCCCCTCTGTGCACCCCTGGTCATTAATACGGAGATGTGTTTTGCATAAATGACTTGTAAGGGGTCTCTCATATACCCCCGGGGCCTGGCCCTACCTGCGAGTCAAAGGGGGATGCAAATATTTAACACACTAGGGGCCCGGTGCACAAAAATTTGTGCACTCGGGGTGGAGGGAGTCCCTCAGCCCGGCCTGTGCCCTCTCACAGTCTGGGACCCCTCAGTGGATGTCCTATGATGGCCCCAGTCTGCCAGGCGCCTTTTGTGTGTGTGTGTGTGTGTGTGTGTGTGTGGCCACTGGGGACCTGCCCCCAGCCACATCTGATGCTCGGAGCAGTCCTCCTGTGTGTGTCTACCTGCCGGGGGCCTGCCCCCAGGCACACCATCAAGGCTTGGAGCAGGCACCCCCTCTATGTTGATCTCTCAGACTCTTGCCTTCCCCTGCATGTTGTTCTCTTTTTTGAGCTGTGGCCAGGGCTGGCTGCTGCCTGCCTCCCAAGCTTGCCTACTGCCCATCTTCCTCCAGCCACCAGAAAGCAGGGAAAACCCCACCTTGTGGTCAGGCCAGCCTTTTCCTGCTCCCTGATCCCTGGAAGGGACCTGGGAAGCTGCCAAGCAGGCCGCCAACTCTTTCCCACTCACCCATCCCCTGCTGCCTTCCTTTCCCACTTCCTGGTGCCGCCAAGGGGTCTGGAGAGCTGCCAAGCAGGACCCCAGCCCCAGCAGCCTTGCTTTCCCGCTCCCTGGTGCCCTGCAAAGGGCCTGAGCAACCACCAAGCAGGCCGAGACCCCCCCGCTGCCTCTTTCCCGCTCCCCATCCCACCACCTTGCTTTCTCACTTCCTGGTGCCCTGCAAGGGGCCTGATAAGCCCTCTAAGCAGGCCACTGACCCCCTGCTGCCTCTTTCCTGCTCCCCGATGCCCCTCCAAGGGCCTGGACAGCCCGCCAAGCAGGCCGCCGACCCCCTGCCACCTCTTTCCCACTCACAGGTCCTGGGTCCTGCGCTGTCCCGCCCTGCAGCCACTCTGTGCACTCGGGAGGTCCCTCAGCCCGGCCTGTGCCCTCTCGCAGTCTGGGACCCCTCGGGGGATGTCCACCTGCTGGCGTGCCTGACCAGCCTGGGTGAGGGGCTTTCAGGCTGCCCACAGCTCCCATTGACCCAACGTCCCAGCAAGGCTGGCTGGACGCAGGTTTCTGAGGTTTCTCTCCTATAATTGATGCTGTTCCTTTAAGACCTGGGGTTATCTTCTATAATTGATACACTGTTCCTTTAAGGCGGCCTTCTAACTAAGGAAGCCTCCTCTGCTTCACCTCGCAGCGTCTATAATGAAACAATTGTTACTTTTACTGGTTAAGCCGGAGCTGCTCTTTCCTTCAGCTCTGGAGGATTCTATGATTGTTACATTATTGAAACATGTTTTGGAGCCTGCCCGCCAAGGGCTGAAAACAGTTTTGCTCTCGCTCCTGCTGCAACGGACGCTGCCTAAACGTTTACTCAGGTCCGTGAGTGGCGGCCGCCATGTTGGCTGGGCTAATTTGCATACAGTCGCTGTAATTGGCTGGTGGGCGTCCCAGAGAAACGGTTAATTTTACTATTCCACTTTTATTAGTTTAGATTGCTAGAGTGACATGTACAGACAGGGGAACGAACGCACTGCGTGTGTGTGTGTGTGGGGGGACGGCCCATATGTTGCCACACTCACAGAACTCCTGAAGGCAAGGCCTCTGAGGTGTCCGGGATGCCGAGAGCACGTGGGAGCCACTGAAGGCCCAGCCAGGAGGAGAGAGGGGTTAGAGAACGTCGCGGCTTCCAACTGAATTCTCCGAAAGATTGATCACTGTCTGTACGTCCTGAACCAGCGTTTCCTCAGGTGGCATCCTGCACGTTGTAGAGCAAACATGCAAACGGATGACATAGATCCCCTCCTCCTGGCGTTGATGCGACCTACATGCTGTATGAAACTCAACCTGCCATTCATTTAGAGCCAGACCCCAGGCACGGCTGCCTTCCTCTGTGCACACAATCGCTAATTCCTTGGGAATGGTGCTGCTCTGTTCCCGTGGGCTGCCTTCAGCCAGATGGGGAAACAGCTGGCTTTGCCTTCCCCATGCGGGAGCTGCTTACCTCTCCTGGGCTTCCTGTCCCTCTCCTGGGGCCATGGAGAGACAGGCCCTGGCCCCTGACTCCCTGTGAGCGACATCAGGGTGTGATGCCCGATGCCCGAGGGGGTGGCGGGGCCCGGGTGACCTGGCGCAGGACGGAGGGGCCTCAGCGCCCGCGCTAGAGGAGAGGGAGGCCAGGCCGGCACTGTCCTTTTCTCATTAAGTGTATTTATAAACACAGCGAACATGAAACATTTTTCCTTTCTTCACAGTGATGGATGATTATATGTCTGTGAGATGTTTTCATTTATTTGGCGCCAGGGTAATCAAAATCAGTCGAAACGGTCCCACTTCAGGGAAGGAGAACCAGTGGGCGTGGGGCGGCCGCTCCTTCCCCCTCGCCTCCCTGGGCAGTAGCTGGGGAGGCCCCTCAGAGGACACGGGCCTCGGGGTAATCGCTCCCAGTCCCGCTCGTGGCTGAGGTCCACGGAGGAGGCTGCCGCCTGCGGAATGTTCAAAGCAGCCGCCTGCGCCTGGGGCGTGGGAGCGGCGTGGGAGCGGGCCAGCCTGTGCGTGACTCTGTTTGGGCTGCGCGGGAGCTGGTCCAGAAATCCGTGGTGAGGGAGCCGCTCCTGCTTTCATGTCTGGCCTGGCCCGGGCTCTGGGTCGGCGCTGTGATCTCCACATCCTGTTTCCACCACATGCAGGCAGACAACGCCGCTTCCCTCGTGGCCCTCAGGCCGTGCACAGACGAGCCTGGGGATGAGCGGGGAGGCCGGCGGCCTGCCTGCCGGGAGGAACCCGGGGGGAGCCGCCTGAGCAGCCTCGATGGGCTCCTGGAGGCCTCCTGAGCTCAGATGTCTGTGTTAAACCTGTCGTGAGTCTTAGGAAAAGCCGTGGCTTTGGTGGTTCACTGGGCGTGAGCCACAGGCTGGCCTTGCTCCTTTCTGGTCAGCCCTCTGCTTCATCACAAGACCCGGGCGCAGGCGTGAGGGTTCAGAGCCTCCGTGCGTAAAAAACCCCTGATCATCACTTTCCAAGGATTTAATTGGGATTCTGGATTGGAAGGGGCTTTTCTTGAATGGATATAAGAAGTTTTAGGAGTGAACCGAGGTGATTTCTTTAGCAGTGTTTTCTCATTAGGACAGGCCCAGTTCAGCCCTGGCCAGTTTGGATAGAGCGTTGGCCTGTGGGCCAGAGGGCCCTGGGTTCGATTCCAGTCAAGGGCATGGACCTTGGTTGCAGGCGCCTCTCCGGCCTGGGCCCTGTTCAGGGTTCGCACAGGAGGCAACCGATGGATATGTTTCTCTCACATCGATGTTTCTCTCTGTCTTTCCCTCTCTCTCACTCTAAAAGATCAATGGAAAAATGTCAGGTGAGGCTTAGAAAAAAAAACAGAAACAGGCGGAGTTCTCGCCGGTATTTCCACCGCAGACTCCAGACGGAGTGACCCGCACTCCCTGGCTCCTTGTTCGAGGCCTCGGCCGGGCCAACAAGCCGTGGAGAGGGTTAGGTGAGCAGGCCGACGCCAGTCTGTCTCACAAGTAGGATGACGTGAGCCTTGAAGGAAGATGTCCACAGTCCAGTCCCCAAACCTCCCAGTGTGTCACCCTCCCTGCCAAAGGGGGCTCAGCGACGTGGCTCAGGGTCCTGTGAGGGGAGGTCATCCTGGAATATACGAGTCGGCCCAAAGTAATCATCAGCATCCTTCCAAGCGCCAGAGATGGAGGCACAGCGCCCCTGGCAGAGTGATGTACTGTGAGACAGACTGAGCAGCCATCGCTGGCCCTGAGGATGGAGGAAGAGACCCAGCCAGGAATGCAGGTGGCAACGCGGAGCCTCCAAACAGTGACCAGCCTGCCCGCCCCTGGTCTGGGCCCGGGAGCCCCCAGAAATGCAAGAGGGTAAGTCTGTGTTGCTTGAGGCCACTGTTTGCAGGAGTCTGTTTCAGCAGCAGCCGGACACGAGGTCACTGGGAGCCCTGCCAGGAGTCTGTGTGGCCCCCGGAGGCACTGCGTCCCGTCTTCTCAGCAGCACAGCGGCCGTCGGAACCGGCTGCTCCCCTCCCTCACCCCTTCGGGAGGTCTGGGAAGTACAGGCGGGCGCCCCAGCCACCCTGGGCTTCTGTCACTTGGTAACCCGGCAAGGAAAACAGAAATAGCTTCCTCTCTATGCAGGTGACCTTTCGGGACACGCCTGCATCGGGTTTTAAGGAAACCGTGATTGCAGCTGGAGGCTGGAAACCCCTCCCCGATAGAAACAGCTCGTTCCGCGGGCTTCGGCTGTAGGAACCAGCGGCCCGTTTAGGGCTCTTAGAATTCCGACCTGGGAGATTCTGAGCTCTTCCTGTTAGGGTGAAGAGTTGCTGGATGGCGGGGGAAAAGCCGTGGTGCACTTACCCCGTGGAATACTACGCAGCAGTAAAAAGAAGGAGCATTTACCCATTGAGCAGCATGGAGGGACCTGGGGAGCATTAAGCTGCGAGAAATAAGCCAGAGAAAGACAAGTATCACATGATCTCACTCCCACGTGGAATCTAAGGAACAAAATAAACCGACGAACAAAACAGATCTAGAGACACGGACGCAGGGAACAGACTGCAGAATCTCAGGGGAACGGTGGGGCTGGGAAGAGACCAACCAAAGACCTTGAATGCAGGGGTGCGCCCATGGGCACAGGCAATGTGGTGGGGAAGGCATCCCACCAGGAATGCGGGTGGCCACACCGAGCCTCCACAATGGCCTGAGGGCAGGGGCTGGCTGAAAAGACAGGGTGGGGGAGGGGGACATATGTAATACTTTCAACCATGAAGACTTTTAAAAATTACAATCAGAGAAGAGGAGGGAAATCGCTTGATGGACTTCACCTACAAGGGAGCAGAGGTTTACTTGTGCCCTGAACCAGGGCAGGCAGTGAGCATTTTGAGTATGAACTCCGAATAACCATCAGAACATGAAGTTTCTCTGTCTGCTATGGACAGAGCTATATGTTCCCTGAGGAGCAAGGGGCAAGGGTGACCACTGAATCACCAACAGACCTGCTTATTCTTGTAAACTCCCATCTGCAGCTGTGGACAGACAGTGCAGGCATGGACGATAGTGCAGGCATGGCAGGAGGGTTCCTGAGCTCTGCCTTATCTCTCCATCATTAAAAACTAACCACTATGATGAAAAGATATTGGTAATGCTCAGAAGGTGTTAACAGAAGACTCTTTGGCACAAAAAAACAACACAGATGGTCTGAGTAATGCTTGGGGTGGCCACCCTGATGTCAAACTAAGCTCATCAATTCCTTGGTATGAAGTCTGTTACTTCACAAAGAGGAACTGATTCATTCAGAAACTGGTACCAATCAACTTCCCCTCAGCCAGTTACGATGACATCACCCCACCGGCGGCAGGATGCTACATACAATTTCAAAACAGCCAATCAGAGTGGTTGTGAGGAAGCAGCCCCAGCCAATGGGGATCCCCAGCCTCCATGTCCAGCTCTGTGACCTCAGCCTCCTGAAGGAGTCAGCGTGCAGGCCAGGGCCTTCAGCCAAGCCTCACACACCCTGCGGCCTTTATCTCCCGATGAGTAGGGCGCGTGGGCTTTCCGTGGCAGACAGGGATCCACGGAGCAGAGCTTCGGTGCCTTTGTGGCTCCTGTTCCCCTCCTGGGCGGATGTGTCCTAGAAGGGGCATCTGCTGTGTTTACAGGTGTCTCTTCCATCTCAGAACCTTATCTAAAGTGCGAAGAAATTCTCAAAGGAGTGATGTGAATGGAGAGGGAAGAGCCCGTCACGCAGAGTTCAGTGAACCCATTTTGTTGGGCAGCAGACCCGTTTTGTTGGGTGAGCTTCACGAAGGCAGCCCGCAGTCGGGCCCGCTCGGCAGTTCCCGAGGTTCCGCTTTCCTCGTTTCTGCCTGTAGCTTCTTCCAGGCTCAGCCAGGGCGCACTTCCTTCCCCTTATTCGCCATCTGTCCTTCTTCCTGTCGAGCGGCCAGTTTCCTTAACCGCACGCAAGGCCCCCAGCAGGCGCCTGCATTCCCAGGCTGTGCTACTTGCAAGGCCCAGGGCAAAACCAAAAAGTGGGTTTCTTGTTCAAAATGTATTAAGAATTTCAAAATAGCCCTGCTGCGTGGCTCAGTGGTTGCCAGGAGGTCACGGTTTGATTCCTGGTCAGGGCACAGGCCCGGGTTGCAGACTCCATCCCTAGTGTGGGGCGTGCAGGAGGCAGCCGATCCATGATTCTCTCTCATGATTGATCATTCTCTCTCATCTCTCTCCCCCTCCCTTCTTCTCTGAAATCAATAAAAATATTAAAAAAAAAAAAAAAGAATTTCAAAATGTGAATTTCAATAGTGTGAGCCCCTTCTGAGCACAGGTACCTGTAAAACCACATGGGACGCCTACCCGCAAAGCCACCCTGGCTGCCATAGTGACCACCCCCCCCTCGGGCAGCACCTCCCGTGGGCGTCTCGCGGACACAGCAAGTGTGTGGGGCAACTGAGCTTCATGTTGTGCTGAATCTTTTCTTTCAGCCCCACACCGATTCCCCATCGCTGAGTAGTAGCAGGACAGCAAAGCAAACACTGATTTCCCACACTGAGCTTTCTGTGGCGTACAAGGCCCTTTCCTATGCATTTCTCCTTGGATCTTATTAACCCTAATTTGCCGATACGAAGGCAGGCAAGTCACTGACCCATGGCCAGAGCAAATATTTTTTTCTGATTAGAAGTGGATTACATAGAGAATTTGAAAAGTATGGAGGGGGGTGGGGAGAAAATATTTATTACTAAGTTATTAATATTATTTTAAAATACCACCACTTAGAGATAACCTCCATGACAGTTTCAGTATGTACCCTTCTATTTTTTCCATACATTGTTATGTATAGATTTGTGCAGACTCTTGTATATTTTCTTGCCTAAATGGAGGTCATAGCATGCATGCTGCTTAACAATCTTTTTCACTTAATAGTATGACACAGGTTTTTTGCTCGTTATTAAACACTCTTACGAAGCATTATTTTCAACGGCTATATTATATGCCCTCATGGATCCTTTCAGGAGTAAATGAGAAATGGTGAACAGAGAAAAGGTGACACAGTGAGTGCTAACTCCTTTCCCCATTACAGATCTTCTACTCCTCGCGACTGCCTATCAGGTCAATGTTCTTTCCATTTCACGGACAAGGACACTGAGGCTCCATGTCACACACTTGCTAAAGCAAAGCTGGAACTCGGACCCAGGTCTCCCTAAGGCTACGCTTGCACTCAGATCAGGGTACAACGGCAGCGACGCTGCATTTGCGATGTTATTCTGAGGCAAGGCCCTTGGCGAGCGCATCATTCAGAGCCTGAGGTTTCTGCATGGGGTCAGTCCTCTGTTCCTGGGAAAAGGCAGCGAGGAGAGCCCACGGAAGCAGGAGAGGGGCCTGGAGACACGGACAGGAAGAGATGAGAAGCGACAATCAGGGACGACCTCTGGGACAAACACAGATCCCTCCAGAGATGACTTCCGGGATTATAGGAACTGCTTTGGTCACCGAGAGTCAAATCCGCACCTTACGAAAGATCTAGCAAAGTCGGCTGTAAGCTTATGAGAAGCAAAGCAGGCATGAGGGCGGAATCAGTCCCCTCTGTGAGAGGGCAGCTCTGGGATGAATCCCTAAGCCGCATGTCTGTTGAACTTCGTGTTTCCCTCTAAGTGAGACTTTAGGACAATTTCAGAAGAAAGGTGATGTTCTTACAGTTTTCAGGGGGGTCACTTGAAAGCGCTGACCCTGGGGGAGCATGTTTACCCTCTGCCCTCAGCCCCCTCTGGCGTAGGCAGCTAGGTTCTTACTGACGATCTGAGTTCCAAGAACCTTGTCCCGGAGGGGAGTGGGAGAGGTTCCTGGAGTATACATCACACAGAGGAACTTCATGAGGAGTTCATGTCTACACTCGGCATCTCAACTGCACAAGGGTTTCCCCAAAGGAAAGGCAATTGGTGGGTGTGCTGGTGTCCTGGGGCGACTCTAACAAGTCACCACGAACTGGCTGGCTTAAAACACAGGCTGCCTCTGAAGTTTCTGGGGCAGAACCCTTTCCTGCTTCTTCCAGCTTCTGGTGGCTCCCGACATTCCTTGGCTTGTGGCCGCATCCCTTCATCTTTGCCTCCATCTTCACATGCCCTCCTCCTCCTCTGTCTCTGATGAGGACACTTGTCAGTAGAGGTAGAGCTGACATGGATAATCCAGGACTATCTTATGTGGAGGCCCTTAACTTAATTTCCTCCATGACGAGCCTTGTTCTCAGGAAGGTCCCACTCGCAGGCTCTGGGGGGTCAGCTCAGGGCCACTCTCTACTGTGAAGGTAGCTGGGTGTTGATGTGTCCCCAAAAAAGAGCCCAGTGCTCTTGGGTTTAGACACTGAGGGGAAGATCCCGGGTGAAGAGCTGAGTAGGAAGGGACAGCTCAGAGCCACAGAACTGCTGGGGGGAGGGGGGAGCCGCAGTTATACCAGCAAACAAGCTGTCCCTGAGATTCTGAGCCACTGAAGAGCGTGGCATGGCCAGGCTCACCTTTGGGGAAGACAGTTCTGGCTGTTCCCCGTGTGTAGGTGAATGGAGGGCGGAGTCAGGGACAGACAGTCGAAGGGTCCCCATCAGATGTGATAATGGCCAGAACCAGGGTAGAGACGGGTGGTTCACACGAAGTAGCTGTGAGAGTACAAGAGGACCAAGATAGCGTCTGTTCCGTGTAGATTGCTGGTGGGCCCACGAGGGTAGACACACACTTCCATATGCATTTCCCGTGGGGATGAGCTTCCCCAGCCTGACAGGTAGGACCGTGTCTCTGATTAGCTTTCCACCAGCCTTTCTTCTTCATAACCTCAGCTCTCATGACGAGAGTGAGGTGGGCGGGGAGGGGGTCTTTCTCAAACATCTCATGTCGAAATTGGAGGCAGGTGTTTGTTTTTCTTTCCCAAAACCATGTCTTGTGAGTTAATTTGCTGCCCGATGGAAAGAGAGTAGATGCTGAGGTCACTGTGAAACGCCCTCCATCCTTCCATGTGTGCAGCACACGCCTCACCCTCGGGAGGACCTCACCCCCCTCCTTCCCTCCAGACCCTGAACACTGCCCGCTCATTCTCTTTGGCAGCCCCTGGCCTCCCGGGGGGCGGGGTGGGGGGAGAGGCTGAAATCGGGGGGGAAGTGTAATTGAACGCGTCGCAACCTTTCCGAACTGGAGAGAACACGAGGTGGATTGTCAGTTTCCTCAGACGCTGTGTCACTTTGCATTAGGTTGCTTCCCTCCCGCCGGGCCAGGGAGCTCACAGGAGCGGGGTGGAAGGAGTCTATAGCGTGAAGAGCACACTCGGCGCCTTTGCAGGAAAGGGAACCCCAGCTCGGCCTTGGCAGCGGCGAGAGGATGGCAGCGCACTTGGCACTGGGGGCCCACGTCCTGCCTGCGCCGCCCAAGCTCCAGCTCCCACCAAAGCAGAAACAGGTTTGCCAGACGCTCCCCCTCACGTCCAACGCGCGTGTGCTTGCGAATGGAACCCATATGCTTCTTGTCCACTTACACGTAAATCATCAAGATGCTGCTCAGCGATGCCTCTGTGATTGGAAGGTCTTTTTAGCCTTTTCTTTTTTTTTTAAATCTGAAAAAGGAAAATCATATTTTGCAAAGTGTAGACTGGAAACCACAAATTTGTACAATGAAGAAATATGTGCATCTGCTGTTTCCATTCCTTGCTCTTCCAAGCGTCAAAGGGGGCCTTGCCAAGGTGCAGGCACGTGACTTCCAGAAGCATCCATGCCAGCTGCGTGGGCTCCAGCCTCCGTCTCTTTCTCTTAGTACCGTATTTTCTGGCGTATGAGACGACTTTTTAACCCAGGAAACTCTTCTCAAAAGTCGGGGGTCGTCTTATAGGGCGGGTGCTGAAACTTCCAAGCCGGACTGGAAAATCTGCGGTCGCCGCATACGGTGGGGGGAGCTCAAAAACGGCTGCACTCCATTCATTCCAACGGAGCTGGACGGAGACCACAAGTGTCTCTGGTCGGCCCCTTTTTGTGCCGCATACCGCCTCCATCTGGACTTTTTAACCCAGGAAAATCTTCTCAAAAATTGGGGGTCGTCTTATACGCCCAGTCATCTTATACGCCGGAAAATACGGTACTGTGTAGGCTCTCATCACAGGAGGTGTGTGTGTGTGTGTGTGTGTGTGTGTGTGTGTGTGTGGTGGGGAGAAGATAAAGAGAGAATGATATAGAGGGAAGTTGATAAGAAAGCACCTCTGCCTGGGCCTCCACACTGAGCTGCCACGTGGCCCATGGGAGGACCAGGCGCAGTCCCGGCCGCGCCCTGGAGGAAGCCGGCAGCCCAGCCACTGCCACCTGTGCTGCACCATCACTGGTGTCTGGCCCAGTCACACCTTCGAATGTAGAGGTTGCGTGAACCAAGAAGGTGTTTTTCTGGAAAACTTAGTTATCATTCGTGGTCGGAAATACTTGCTTACATCATGGTGCCTTTTAGGTGAATCTTTTAAAAGTTCCAGGTCAGCACTGGCGTGTGCAACTGAGGTGTACTGTTCCAGACCCTGAGTCTTTCCTTTTATATATATATTTTTATGTTTTTATTGATTTCAGAGGGAGAGAGGGAGAGCGCGCGCGCGAGAGAAACATCAGTGATGAGAGAGAATCACTGATTGGCTGCCTCCTGCACACTCCCCACTGGGCATGTGCTGTGACTGGGACTCAAACCGTGACCTCCTGGTTCATAGGTCGACCGTCAACCACGGAGCCACGCTGGCCGGGCAAGTCTTTCCTGTTATTGACTCCATGTCCAAGTCACAAGCACTGCCTCCCAGAAGCCCCTCTCACTTCCCCAGGCGGCCTTATTTGAGAGGACGTGGCTGATGTTGAGTGTGGCTCTTGCGTTTAGTATGTAGCTACTCTCTATTGGTCCGTTTACTGACCTGTGCATCACAGATCTCCCATATGTCTCACATGTAGCTGATACACACACACACATGCCAGCACCTCAGAGCTTAATTCCACGGCTCCCTGAAGGGATTAATGGACTTGGCTGTTTCACTGTGGATTTTCTTTCCTGGAATCGGGGTTTGCTTTGTCCTTCAGATTTGCTTTCTTTGGCTTTGAAGTAAAACTGGACAGAACGAGAGTGGCTGCTGAAATAGTAGCATCCCCCAGCTGCGTTGCTTGTTACGGTGTTCTTTCTTCCCACTAAGTTTTGAGAGAGAATGGTAATGAGAGCAGCCATTTTTGAGATAACAAAGGATGTTACCTCACTGAATTGTCATAACAACCCCTGGAGGTTGGGATTAGTTTCCTCAGGCTCCTGCTTGGGAAGAAGAGCCTTAGAGGAACTCAGATACTTGCTCAGGGTCACACAGACAGTGATAGGACCAGGATCTGAATCCACAGTCATCTTATTCCATACCCAGGAGGTCATCATAGCCTGCCTTCCCGTCTCTTATGGACTCCAGTCCATCCACAGGGATGCATCTGGCCATTCCCCCAGTCATTTAAAAACTCCCCAGGTACCTACTGTGTGAGTCAGTTTGGTGAAGCCATTCCAGTAAAAGGCCAAGATAAATCAATAGGACATTCTCCATGTTCATAAAGAGCTTTCGGGGCAAGAGTTCAAGTCTTGTTAAATGTTATCAGTGAAATGGGACTGTAGAGATTCCTCATGTATCCATCAGCATAGGCTGGGTTATATTGTGGTAACAAACAATTCCACAATCTCAGTAGCTTAAAACAGGGTTAACTTCTTGCTTAGGCGATTAGCCCCTGAGCCCTGGGCAGGGCCTTGCTCTATGTCATCACTGTCACCCTGGGACACAGCACTGCCTGGGGCCTCTGTGCTCACTGTGGCTGAAGACATGAGGCCTGGGGGGCGGGTCTCAGCGGGGCCAGGGAATGCTCCAGCAGAAAGCCACATAGTTTACTTAAACTCACAGCACATAGGCCAGAGCGAGTCAGACCCCACCACCGGGGAGCAGCGGGGAGCGGGGGGCAGTCCTCCAGAAGGGGGAGGTGCCCATAAGGGGGGAGGATCAGAGTATTCTGAAACTAGCAGTAATGACTACCATGTTTGTGGCTATTTAAGAACTCCTGGTTAAATATGTGGGAGTACTTAAAAAACAGAGCACCTTTTATGTCTGACATGTGTCCGTGTTCTACTAGTGTCATGGACTTCTGCTGTGAAATTGGGTATTTTCAAGACCTGTTTCCAAATCCTTTCTTGCCAGCTATTATAAAAGGGAAAAGAGGATTTTTAATGAAAAGTTTCCTTTACCCTCTCCCTCTCTCCTTTTCTCTCCCTAAAATCAATAGAAACATATCCTCAGGTGAGCATTTAAAAAAGAAGAGAAAGCCAACAGCCTTCAGTGGGAAAAGGGAGGTCTTTTAAATATTTATAAAGATATTTGCATTAAAGACAATGATTTCAATCCCAACACACTCCACACACACAGCTTATCCACAGGGGGGCTGTAGGTGTGGATGAAAAGGTTAGATTATAAAGCGCTTGGGGTCGGCATAAGGCAATAGCATTATCACTTTGAGATTTACGCAACGACTTCTTAACTAGAACATACAAAGCATTAGCCAGGAAACAGCTGACGACCTGGAGGG
>PVJC01010971.1:0-42526 GCA_004026665.1 Murina feae | reverse complement strand
AACAGAAACAGATTCAGAGGCAGAACAGCATCAAACAATCTGTCAAATTAAAGCAACAAGGACAGAGGGGGGATGGGGGGGGTAATAGATCAACCAAAGGACTGTTATGCATGCATTTAAGCATAACCAAAGGACACAGACCACTGGGGGGAAGGGGAGGCTGGGGGAAGGGCAGGGGAAAAAGGAGATATTTATACTAATCTTTGTAATACTTTATGTAATTAAATAAAAAAAAATAATTAAGTATTCTTCCCAGCAGATATGTCTCAATGGTTGAACATCAACTCATGAACCAGGAGGTCATGATTCAATTCCTGGTCAGAGCATGTGCCCTGGTGACCAGCTTGACCCCTAATAGGGGGCATATAGGGGGCAGCTAATCAATGATTCTTTCTCATCATTGATGTTTCTCTCTCTCTCTCTCTCTCTCTCTCTCTCTCTCTCTCTCTCTCTCTCTCTCCCTCTCCCTCTCCCTCTCCCCATTCCTCTCTGAAATCAATAAAATATATATTTAAAAAACAAGTAAGAATCCCACTTCTAGGACTATATCCCAAAAAATCAGAAATACCATTCAGAAAAGATATATGCACCCCTATGTTCATAGCAGCACAATTTATAATTGCTAAGATTTGGAAACAGCCTATGTGTCATCAGCAGATGAGTGGATTAGAAAACTGTGGTATAACTACACAATGGAATACTATGCTGCTATGAAAAAGAAGGAACTTTTACCATTGCAATAAGCCAGCCAGAAAAAGATAAATATCACATAATCTCACTCATTTGTGAAATATTATGAACATAAACTGATGAACAAAAATAGATCCAGATACAAAGAAACGCTGAACAGAGGGAAGGCAGGGGAGGGGGAGAGGTAAGAGATCAACAAAGGACTTGTATACATGTATATTAGCATAACCAATGGACATGGACACTACAGCTGTGGGGGCTTGTCCTAGGTGGTGGGAGTGGCCAGGGAGGGGTCAATCAGTCAATCGGAGAAAAAAGGAGACATATGTAATACTTTAAACAATAATCATTTAAAAAACAAACAAACACAAAAGTAAGTATTCTGTTCTATGTGACATTGTAAAGACTCCAATATGAACTGTTCATTTTCTGAGGGATAATTTTAGTCACAGGGGAGGGAATATCCTAAAATTAGATTCACATTTATATTTCCAAATTCTTGTGATTTGCTACTTCTGTTCCTTGAATCTGCCTGAGGCCTCTGCTTAGAATATATTTGCCCTTTCATCCTACCTTCACACCAACTAAATTACTAATATAACTACTCTGCTTCGCTTTTTATAAATTGTTTTAATATTTCAAACATGAAAAACAATATGTAGTGCATATTTAAAGTAAAAAGAAGGAATCAAGACAGTGGAAGTCAGACTAAATAGAAAGCTTCTATTGAACGGTTTTACCAAACAGAGAGTTTATAGAGGATGTTCCACATTGTCAAATAACATAAAAAACATTTGATCCTGATATTAATAGAAAGTCTTACTTGATAAGTTGTAATCATTATGCCTTTTTTTTTTCTCCCTGCTTTATTGCACTGAATAAGATCTCTGATAAATGTTAAATTGAAATAGTAGAGTAGGCAACTGTTCCCAATCTTAGGGACAAGACTTCAGTGTTTGAGTGTCAGCTGTGATAGGAACTGCTTTCTTTTTTCTTTCTTATGGAAACCCTTTGTTAGGTTAAAGACTTGTTAATTTTCTGAGATTTTTAAAAATCACAATTGGTTGTTGAATATTTTCTAATGCTTTTTCTTCATCTATTCAGATAACCATCTAGTTTTACTTTTTTAAATTATTAAAATGGCAAAACTCACTGATTAATTTTTTAATATTGAACTAATTTCATTTATAAGATAAAACAATGTGGCATGGGTGGCATCATTTTTGTATATTTTTGAAGTCAATTTGCTAATGTTTTATTAATTTTTGTTTCTGTTTTTATAAGATATATTAGTATATGTTTACTTTCATTATAATGTTTTCTAGTTTTGATATCAGAATAATATGTGTTTAATGAGTTACTAAGTGTTTCTTCATTTCCTGAAAAAGTTTGCATAGAATCAATGTTATTTCTTAAATGTTTGGTGTCATTAGGAAAGTAGTTTTAGGCCTGAAGCTTTCTTTATGGGACAGTTTTTAATTAAAATTTAAGTTCTTTAATTGCCCTAGCTGGTTTTGCTCTGTGGTCTGAGCATTAGCACTTGGACTGAAGGGTCTCAGGTTCAATTTTGGTCAAGGGCATGTTCTTGGTTTCAGCCTCTTCCCTGGCCCAATTGGGGAACAAATGGGAGGCAACCAATTGATGTGTCTCTCTCACATCGATGTTTCTTTCTCTGTCTCTCCACCTCCTTTCTACTGTCTTTAAAAATCAATAGAAAAAAATATTCTTGGGTAAGGATTAACAACAATCCTATATCCTATATAATAAAAGGCTAATATGCAAATTGTCTCCTCAACTGGGAGTTCGACCAGGGGGCAGAGCCATCCAGACAACAGGCCGAGGCCCCTCCCCCTGGCTGGCCCCACCGGATTGAGGTGTGCCAGCCAGACCCCATTCATATACACTGGACCTCTACCTCTAGTGTGTGTGTGTGTGTGTGTGTGTGTGTGTGTGTGTGTGTGTGTGTATACCAAACACTATGCTCAATGTTGAGGGTACAGTAAGATATCAAACAGATTATGTCCATTTCTTCATTAAAGTTTAGCTACTACCAAATAAGTTAGATGATAGTGTAGTAAACAATAGAATCTCTTCAAAGATATTTGAACACACACACACACACTTCAGGTTTATAATGCTTTGTTAGTTTTAGTAATTCATGTTCTTGAAGGAACTTGTCCATTTAATCTAGTTCGTAGAACAGTAAATCTTTATTAAATAGCATCTTAATCCTGACATAAACACTGACTTCAAATTCCGTGTCTTACAAGGTTGACATTCATTGTGATCTCTCAATAACAGAATTATGTCTTCCTAGTGTGACTTTATGCAACATTGCCATTCTTTCGGGTAATCTGTAGCTCTCTTCCCTATTTATCCATCCTACTCCTAGGCATCTTTCAATAGTAGTCTCAATTTTTGCCTTCTTATTAAAGATTCTCTGGCTCTACTCATTTCCAATAATGGTGTCACTACTTCCCTCATGCCCATTACTTCAATTATTTATTAAAATTATTTAGTAAATACTATATGTCAAGCACTATGCTCAATGTTGAGGTTATAGTAAGATATCAAACAGATTATGTCCATTTCTTCATTAAACTTTAGCTACTACCAAATAAGTTAGATGATAATGTAGTAAACAATAGAATCGCTTCAAAGAAATTTGAAGAATTTGAAATAATATCAGATCTGAAAATCCCCAAATAAATATTGATATTTTTGCTCTATCTTCTAGGTAAGCAGGAAATTCTATCTCTGAGCTTTCATTTAGCCAGGACCATATGACTGGTTCTGTCCCATAGTTAGCAAGCATTTGTGACACGTGTCACTTCTGAGTCTAAACACTTAATTCCAAAGCACATCATTCAATTGTCTCATTTTATGCCAGAGAAACAGAGGTGGCATATTGCTGATAGTATAGGCAAAGGTAACACAGCTTCTGGTCAGAGTCCCTAAAGATCTATGTAGAGTAAAGTCCTGTACAAACCTTCATGTGATACACAACAGAACAAAACTTTTTTTTAATTGTCTTAAGCCATAGAGATTTGGGATATGTGTCCCAGCAATAAAGCTGATTTTATCATAACAAATTTATACCTTTCTTTTTAAAGGGTAGAACACTTGTTTTGTATAAATCTAGTGTTATTCCTCATTACTATTTTTTACTGGTAAATTGTGCTAATGGAAAAAATGGAGGGTCTTCATGAGCTGTATAAAAATAACAATCCAAGTGTTCTTCAAAGTATACATTGCTCTATGTAAAGTGGATACTCAAAATTTTTTCTTGATTAATAGAAGTTTCTTATCACTGGGGTTTTGCAAATGTCCTAGAAGTTCATAGACACATAGATTTGTAGCAATCCTAAACCATATATATAGTGCCCTCATATTTTTTGTCCAGATTTAGATAGAGCCCCTTAGAATTCTGGTAGATATTTTTATTTTTCAATATATTTTTACTGAGAGAGAGAGAGAGAGAGAGAGAGAGAGAGAGAGAGAGAGAGAGAGAGGGAAAGAGAGAGAGAGAGAGAGAGAGGAAAGTAACCCAGGCATGTACACTGACAGGGAATTGAACCAGTGATCCCTGGGTGCCTGGGTTGATGCTCAACCTCTGAGCACACTAGCCAGGCCTGCTAAATATTTTTAAATCATTCTTTCCAAAGACCATAAAACAAACATCATATCTTGTCCCCTTTCAGCTTCTCATTTTTCTTTATATTGAAGCTGAATGGATTTCTGGCTAGTTTGTATTATAGACCTTTTTCTACTTCAAATCAGAATGATGCACTAATGAACACGTGGTGGGAGAGGAGACTTTCGCGTGGCCTTCTCGTTATCTTTCCATGTGCTCACTCTATTTGGTATGACATATCATATTCTCTATCATATTCCTTTTAACCTCAGAAGGCTATATATTAAAACATTTGAGGAAAATAAATAAAAATTGTAGAAACATAAGCAAACATTATTTCCCTGATATTTAAGCCTCCAGACTGATTATTCATATTAGGCTAGATTCCTATGAACCACTTAGTATTTTTCAAAACTGCTCCAGCAACTGTTTGCTATTTTTCTTTCTAAAGGCTATCATTTCTTTCTTTTTTTAAATGTTTCTACTGATTTGAGAGAGAAAGTGAGAGAGAGAGAAACAGCAACCATCAAAGTGAGAAACATACATCCATTAGCTGCTTACTGCATGCCCCCATTGGGGATGGAGCCTAACATCCAGACATGAGCCCTGAATGTGAATCAAAGCAGAGACCTTTTGGTGCACAGGACGATGCCTAATCAACTGAGCCACACCAGCGAGGGCAAGGCTGTCATTTCTTGAGGGTATCCCCTCTATGAATTTGAGATAGGCCAATGTGAGTTGCATCTCGACTCTCAATTATTTCTTCCTACAGAAAACAAAGGACTTACTACGTATGAGGTAACAAAACAAATAAACTGAATTTTCAGTTTCTGTTTTAAAGACATTTGTCACTGTTTATATAGTGCTTTCATTCCACATTCTCCGTTCTCTTTCATAACCATTTCTTGGTTTTCATGTGTACTCTCCCACTTTCAACTTTTACTTCTGAAGGTAGAATTTCAATAATACTCTGACTCTCTTATCAGCAGGCTCCTTACTCAACAAGGCTTCAATTGTTCTGAAGGTACAGTGAGAAAGAAGCAAGAAACTCACAAAGAGATATTTTCTATGTCTGGGCGAAATTCCAGATGGATGATTCACATCATATTCTATTTTTGTTCCTCATGGGACAAACTACTTAGGACACATACTTTTAGTATTTACTGTATTAGGACACTTTGTAATATGAAAAAGGATGTATTGATTGGAAATAGTTGTACTTTTAAAATGTGCTCATTGGGAAAGTACTTAGCAATATAAAGTACATTCTGAAAGCAACTAATAGTTATTTTTGTGAGTAGTATTTGGTTGATTGCATTAAAAGGGAATAACTTTAGAAAAAAAATATGTAAAAATGTCCAAAAGTTCATGTTCTAAAGAAATTAAATGTAGCACGTATATTTGTTACTAAATATTAAGTATTTGTTCACAACAGTGGGTGAATTTAAAATATTCTTTGTTTTGGTTTGCTTTTATGTGCTTGATTTAAATTCTATGTTTTCTGGCCAAAATATTCTAATTGAAAAGACCTTCTCAATAAACAAATCTCTAATGAAATGTTAACTATGAGCCAAACAGTGTGTTAGAAGTCATATATCTTTTATCTTATAAGCACCAAACTTGAACAACTGATTTACTTAATACTTTTCTCATTCTCTAAAATGTTGCAGTATAGCATTTCTAGTAAGTTCTGGCATGGGAATACTGTATCTGGTTTCTATTTACAACTCTGTCATAAACTCTTGTATCATTTTAGAGAAATTATTTGAAATTGATTCTCAATGATACTGTGACACAAAACCTAAGATTAGTTATATATGACAAGATATTGCCTTTCTATCCCCAATCATAAACAACTGGTCATTTTTGTATAAGGATAAAAAAACACATAGGAAACAAATTGACTGGGTTGTGAGAACACATAGCTAGATCTTGACTTCTGACCGATAAAACCTGAAAAAAAGTCACTTGGGATTTAAGCTATGTTTCTTAAATAAGCTGCAATTCATTGTTTTCTACAGCTCTATACAGTACCACCTGAATTTGTATGCCAATAATAAAGAGGAAATTTTAAAAAATATATTCAGAAATGATTTGTTCAAAACCGGGTAGGGTAATCCAGTTCTACATTTCTGCAATATTAATACACAGGGACACAATCACAATTACCTGAATGTTATTAGCTACACACTGTCTATCAAACTCCTTATCAGCATTCCTCTAATTCCTCTGTGGTCACAAAATGAAGAAAACTGTTCAGAAGTTTGAAACTGAGTCCTCAGAGACTATAATCTTGGTTCCAACTCTATGGCTTAACATTAAATCCCACTGTTTTGTACAAGAATGTTTGTGATTGCAAACGCTGTTTTGATTAGCTCATGAATGCCTTACTCCTTTATAGGATAAAAATGACATCACATTTAAACTTGGAAAACAGTTTTTGCATTCTTATAGAGGAAATCCTGTGTTTTAGTAGCAAGACTGCTGCTGGGAATTAGAAAGCTTTGCTTCTGCCCCTGAACTCATTGCTGACGTGCTGTTTGGCATTAACAACTTCCCACCGCCTCAACTGGCTCATGTGGGTAATGAGTTCCTCTGGTACACCACTGGTATCTACGTAACAGCAATACTCTGAGAATCATTTGGGGGGAGTCTGTAATCTGCTTATTGCTGCTCTCAGAAATGTATGTATATAAATAAGCCAGCCCTGGTCAGGCAGCTCAGTTGGTTAGAGTGTCATCCTGACATGCCAAGGTTGCAGCCAATGAATGCATAAATAAATGAAACAACAAACCAATCTCTCTCTCTCTCTCTCTCTCTCTCTCTCTCTCTCTCTCTCTCTCTCTTTCTCTCTCCCTATCAATAAAAAATAATAAGTACATAAACTAAAGTTACTTAGTAGTTAAAATGCTTTATGACTATCCTCAGAAATACTTTTGACTAAGTGGTTTCCAAAAGGAGAACAAAAACTCAACTATTCTCCATTTTGTGTCAGCATTATCTAATGATGTGTTTTTCATGGACACACTACTCATCAGCCTAGTTGTCCCACAGAGAAACCACCTAAAACGTAAGTCTCTGCACTTCCACTGTGAAATGAAGATATCCACGTTAACCAACACACTGGGTAGATGACAATTTTTCTTAAGGGATAAAAAACAACACCTTGCCCAGTAGAAGCCCTCAGGCAGACAGTGCAGAACTCTGTAGCATATTCACATGGAGTAAGGCTTTATTTATACTTAGTCAGTTGAAATTCACTAACTAAACATAACACATTAAGGGCTTATGATTTTTAAAAATACAGAATTCTAATTTTAGTGTAATGTAAATGTCACTATAATTTTTAAATATTAAAAAAATAACACAATGGAATGAAAATTTATACTAGTGCAAATAGAATTATATCTTAATTAGAGTAGAAAGGCCTTCATATACAGCAAATCAAATATAGTCTCACTTTATGAATAAGTCTAGACATATATCCAGATAATTCGGTAAACCAGGTGCCATTGCTAACAGTTTGGAATGTATTCAATCACCCCTAAAATTCTGACATAAGTGTCTAAAATAATAGAAAGTTTAATATAGAGAATGCCTAACATTTTGAAATTTATTACTCTATTAATCTTTTAAAAGAACAAAAATGTATTGAGCTGGAATTTAAAATACATAAATACAACATTTAAGATGCTAAATAAGAAGTAAAAACTCTGAATCTTTGTGTTCTACAAGTCTACAAATAATTATGCATATTTGGATCAGCAAAAGACATTGATTTAGCAAACCTGGGTTTTCATCCGTGATATAGGGCAAGTCAAATTTTCTCACTTAATAAGAAAAGTAATTAAAATTATTTTTCAGTTCCCTCTAAACTAAAATCTCTGAATCTTGAGTGATCTTCATTTTTCCTTAAGTCACAAGTTAAAACAGTGTATATTTGATAGATGGTAAAAAGAAAGGTATTAAATAGACTGTTAAACTAATGCTATGTATTCTTAATGTTATAAAACACTTTCAAAATGTTCAAATAATTTAATCATTAAACTAGCAGAAAGCTAGCCAGTTTTAATAAAATCTAATCTAATAAAAGCATAATATTAAAATTGACCATTTCTATGGGATGCCTAAGCCACACCCACCAGCCAATCAGAGTGGCTGTATGCAAATTAACCTAGCCAACATGGAGGCCAGCAGCCCCAGAGGCGGGTGCAGTGCAGGCGTCAGGGTAAGCAGGGCATGTGGGGCAGGTGACAGGCCGGGGTGTGTGTGAGTGGGCAGGGCATGATGTGTGGGTGGCAGGTGGTGTGTGTGGGTGGGCAGGGCGCTATGGGTGGGTTGCAGCCACAGATTGGGTGGGTACAGGCTAGGCTGAGGGACCCCTGAGTGCACAATATATTGTGACTGGCTCCTAGTCATATATAAACAAAAATTGGCAATCATGAACTCGTATACAAAGCAAAGAAATAATGGCCTTTTAAATTCTTAAATCTAGTAACCAAGCAAACAGAAACATGTAGCTTAAATAAATAAGACCTACTGAGAATGTCTGCTAGCATGTTTAAATGAGCAGTTTCTGCTTTTTCATTAGTCATATCAATTCAAACTTAATCAATTAAGTACATTTATTCAAAGATGACTCCATAAAAACGAAAATAACAAAACAATTGCCAGTGAAAACAAGTAGAAATACAAAAATATGGGAAGTCCATAAATGCTCCGTGCCAGCTGATACTGGATGAGCACCATGCCACAGCCTTTCTCAGTGCTTTATATTTGCTTACATACAACTCAGGGAAGTAGGAGTCATCCGTGTTGGGTTACGCAGGTAACAACACCAAGGCTCAGAGAAGTTGAGAAACACTCAAGCCCACCCAACTGCCAAATGGCAGAACCAGGTTTCCAGAGTCTACACTTTTTACAGCTCTGTGGGCTCTCAACACAGGCATCTGATTTAGGAAGCAACAATGGATCATAGGAAACTCTGAAATGGTGATCAGAATGAATTTGTGGGGCATTAGTGCTAGGGCAAGGAGTCTGAATTTCACTGGAATAGTTGTCTGTTTCCAAGCAGGGTAGTGATGTAAGAGCGGGGTTTTGAATGCTTAATCTAGAGGAATGCACATTGGTTAGGGAACCATTGCTGGCGATGGGGCTCCCAGGACAGTGAAAATGAGCCAGCAGTGACTCTGGAATCGAAAGGCGGTGTAACCAATGCGAGGAGACACTGAAAATAGTGCCTAAGATGTGGCAACTGAGTATTGTGGGAGGAGGAGTGGTGAGAAATGTATGTAAGAAAAGGAAGGTCAACTGTTTTGAATTTGATGCACTTGGAAATGCATGAGACCATGACATCAGAAAGCACAATTGTTTGGGAATAAAAAAGAATTAAGGAATTCAATTTCAGAGTTTTGTTGTGTGTGTTTTTTTTTAAATATATTTTTATTGCTTTCAGAGAGGAAAGGAGAGGGAGAGAAACATCGATGATGAGAGTGATTGATCGACTACCTCCTGCATGCCCCCTACCAGGGACCTAGCCCGAAACCCAGGCATGTACCCTTGATCAGAATTGAACCTGGCACCCTTCAGTCCACAGGCCTATGCTCCATCCACTCAGCCAAACCGGCTAGGGCTAATTTCAGGTTTTTAAACAGATTTTAAAAGGCTCAATTTAATATTACAATGTACTGAAAATAAAAAAAAAAGTTTAAACCTAATATCCTCTTATGGGCAAATGGAGATAGTAAGAAAATACTTAAAATTTTCAAAAACTAAGTTGCATATAATGAAAACCATATTTGGATTTTGCATCATAAATTATTGTTCAAACAAATAAAATTCTTATAAACCTGTATACCTTCCCAGAGAAGACATTTGCCATTTTAATATACTGGAGAAAATTTTGAAAGGGATTTTGAGTAACAAAATTATCTTGATATCATATAAACTATTTCTCCATCTGTAGCTTTGTATATGCCAATCCAAAGAATTTGAGATAAAATACTTTAAAAACACACAGAAAAAAGCTACCTTGTATTATTTTATGTATATATGAGTGCATATACACACAACACACACACACACACACACACACAGGTATAGGTACATATGTATGTACATTGTATCTACTCTTTCATATACACTTACTTATCCTATGTGAATCTGTGAATATATTCACACATACACACAGATTTTTCATGTATTATCATACATACACACACAGATTTTTCAATATCCATTGTTTTTCTATGGTCTTTTTTGTTGCTAAAATTCTATTATTTTGAAAAATGTGCATACCTTTCCTGCTGTAAGTTTTATATTAATATCTTTAGTCTTTTCTTTCTTTTTTCTTTTTCTTTCTTTTATGAACAAAAATAAAATTTATTGCCCTTCTCCCTCCCCTCATCTCCTCCATTATTCCTATTTTAATATATAGTATTATATTTTTCTGATATGTACCTTCATGTTCATAAATATGCTTACACATTTACTTCTTACTTCATCAACTTTAATACTATGTCTTTAAGTTATTAAAATGTGAGGCTTATTAAATAACTGGATTACTATATAATAACTCTATTTTTGTTAGTTGGACTGTCTCAAAATAGTAGAACATATAACCCTTATATAACACATGTGGTCATTTTATGTCAGTCTTTGTTTTCTTTGTTCTTAGCTTTATATTAAACATATTCAGTACTCACCACCAATCTGTCACTGCATGTCCCCAGTCATTTCTTCTTTAAATATAACACATCCTCTGGTAGCAGAATCATTGAAAAACCCATATTTCCTGGGTTGTGTGTTCCAGTTGCTTCCTTATAACCTTTGATTTGAAGGAAAGGCTAGTTAATTATAATTACCTACAATTTCATTCCTTGAGTATCACTTGATATTATTCAATTATTTAATAACACTGGATGCTAGTTTCTCAGAATCTGATGCCATCTCATTTTCTTTGTTAATATGTGTTATGAGCCTAGGTATAAAATGTTATACTTAGACAGATGAACTTTCTTCCTATTTTTATACTGAGGAAATATTAAGAAAAAGATAACAAAATCAAACATACTTACAAAATTGAATTTCTTCAATGTGACAGTGGCAAAATACCTTAATTTGATTATGTGCAAAAAATAATAACATATTTGTAGTAATATTTGAACTTGTGAACTCTGTGAAATATTAGGAGTTGAACATTTCACAAAAAGCACAAATAAGTATATATCAATGTATATTTATGTTTATATAGTCTTTCCTTTCACAGCAAAATAAGACTGTTATTGTATTTTATGCTTTAAATGTGAAATTTTCTAAAGAATGAGCAGAGCTGAGAGAAGCAGTCTTCCAATTCAGCAAATTTATGTTCGGAAGAATCTTATTTAATTAGAAGAATTTTGCTGCAATTGTTCTTTTTAATGTTGCAAAGGCTGCAAAATAGTTTTTACTCTCCCCACCAATCAGAAAACAAACTTGATTGCCATGCAACATAAAAATAATGTAACTTTAATGCAAGCCTGTTTAAATACAAAGGTAATTTTTGATTTATTAGATTTATGTTTTGCAGTTTGCAACTCAAAGAATGAAGATTGAGAGCCCAATGCTTCTTTAAAAATATCCTGCATGTGACTAGGATTTCCAAGTACTCTGTAATCTATAGGTCCTGAAACTTCGTTCTATATTTAGTTATGAAAAACTCATCTATTACATAAAAAATTTATAGACATTGTTTACTTTTATTTTTTATTATAGTTTGCATTCAACATTTTTTTGTGTTAGTCTGAAATATACTGCACAGTAGATAGACATTCTTATAAGTTACAGGGTTTCCTCTGGTAATTCAAGTGCTCACCTGGCACCATAGATAGTGTTCACAATACTAAAGGCCCAGTGCATGAAATTTGTGCACTGGGGGGTGGGGTGTGTCCCTCAGCCCAACCTGCACCCTCTCCATCTGGGACCCTTCCAGGGATGTCCTACTGCACGTTTAAGCCCGATCCCAATCCAGGACTGCTGGCTTCCAACTACTCCACCCCTGCCTGCCCAGGCCTGAGGTCTCTGGCAAAGGCCTCTGGTCTGGGCAGGGAACCCCCAGTCCCCTCTGATAGCCTGTTGTGCCCCTTGGGCCCCCTGCCTCCCTTGCCACCTGCCTGACCACTTCAGTGGCAGGGCTGAGCCATCTTGTGGTTATGGGGACAGCCATCTTTGTGATGGTGTGATGCCTAATTTGCATATTACTCTTTTATTATATAGGATTGTTAACTGTACCACTTACAGAACAACAGCATGTCTTTGAGTAACAACTGATAAGATTTTCATGAAAGATTTCCTGTCTGTAACAGCATGCTAATGAGAGCCAGAAAGACTGGGATATAGTGGGCTGGGGTGGGGGACAAGGAGGGAACTTCTAATGGATCTGGTACCTGATGTCATGAAACACTAAGGAGCTTAGGTCTGGTGCTTTCAGTGAGTCAAGGCAAAATTGGTCATTCAGAATTTTTAGGCTTAGTTGAAATTGGATAATTAATGTCTTAGCAAAGGTATAGAACATTTTCAATTCAGAATACTTGGATTTGGAATTCCCCCAAAACTCAGCAAATTTACTGTTTTATATATATACACACACACACACACACACACACACTATGGAATGATCTATAATTTTATTTTAAATAATAATTAAGGCTAGAAATTTCAATAGCTTCACATGCTTTGTAAAGTTTCTGAACCAAAATGTGATGACAATAAATATAAAAATACATCATAGAACTGATGAGAACATCCTTGTGAAGCCCACTTGGTATAAAGAAAAGGAAGCCCTGGATTTAGATCCTTATATGCCCCTTACTACTTGACTAATTTAGATATCTTACATAAACTGAGCTTTCTCTCTTCTGACTCTTCCTGTTCATTCAATATTAGAGGCACAATATATAAAATATTACAATGGCTGAAATGAGTAGAAATGAAGGAGTAGAGTTTAGTCAATCATTCTCTAGCTAACTCACAGTGGCCTGATATTTTGAAGAAGGATTCTGAACTAATAGGGCAGTATCAACTCTAATTGAATTTTAATTGCAGAATGTCAATGCAGTATAAATGTACAATATCAAGGAATTGGATTTTTGTTAATCTAATTGTTTTCTTCATTAAATTCATACATGTTAATTAATGCTCTACATGCTTAAATATAATTGCAGGTCAGCCTCATTGCCTACATTTTAACTTCTTTCTATGCTTTGTCTCTCTTTCAGACAGGTACTATAAAGTCAAAATCATATCATTTTTTAAGTAAATTAGAGAATACATATTTACAAATTTGGCTCTGACATTTACAGTTGCCTGTTAAAAATCATTTCATAAAATATTTTACTCAAAGTAATAAAATTACTTGTGAAGAAATAAATGAATTCAAACAATTTTTATGAGTACTAGAATGTTGTTTACAAGGAGTTTATTTTTCAGTTGGAAAATTATAGGAGGCAAATAAACATTTAAAATTCTGATTAAAAATACAGGAATTTCTTATCCTATATAATAAAAGCCTAACATGCAAATTGATCAAACGGCAAAATGACTGGCAGAGTGACCAGTCACTATGACACCAGGAGGCAGACACTCAATGAAGGAGCTGTCTCCTGGTGGTCAGTGTTCTCCCACAGGGGGAGCGCCACTCAGCCAGAAGCTGGGCTCATGGCTGGCAAGCTAGCTGTGGTGGCAGCAGCACTAAGAAACAGCGAGCAGGCGGGTGGTAAGGAGTGAGGGCTCCGGGACTATGAGAGGAAAGTCCAAATGCTGGCTTAGGACATCCCCTGTGGGATCTCAGGCTATGAGAGAGTGCAGGCTAGGCTGAGAATACCCTTCGCTCCCACTGCACGGATTTTGTGCACTGGGCCTCTAGTATGTAGCAAGAATGACATCACATTTTAGAAATATAAGGTAAAAAAATGAAATTATGTACATCTGCCTAATGTCAAATAATAATACATTTGATATTTAAGTTTCTTTGGTTCCTAACATTTGCTAGACATTGTACTATATATCTCTCCAATTAATTCTCATAGCAAACATATGAAATAGGCAGTAATAGTATTTCTATTTTACATATGTCAAAGTCACACTTCTAGAATTCTATGGATTTAGATTCTAGTCTATTTTTTTATTGCGGTATATAACATAATGTTTACCAGTTTAACCATTTTTAAGTTCATAATTCAGTGGCATTAAGCACATTTACATCGTTATGTAACCATCACCATTACCTACCTTCAGAACTTTTCAAATTTTCAAAGCTCTGTACTTTGTTTAAAGTAACTACTCTTCTAACCTATCCCAGACCCTATTCACCACTATTCTACTCTCTCTCTCTCTTTCTCTCTCAAAGAATTTGACTGCTCTATATAATTCATATCGGTAGACTAATAAAATATTTTCTTTTTAAATATAGGTTATATCACTTAGTATAATGTCCTCAAGGTTTATCCATGTGCTAACATATACTAAGGGCATCTTCACTTAGAAAGCTGAATAATATTTCATTGTATGTATATGCCACATTTTGTTTATCCATTCATCTGTTGATGGACATTTGGGTTGTTTCCACATTTTGACTATTGTGAATAATGTTACTATGAAAACTAGTGTACAAATATCTATTAAAGAATCTGCTTTCAGTTCTTTTGGGTATTCTTAGAAATGGTATTGCCGGATCACAGTTAAGTTTTTGAGGAACCACTGTACTGTATTCCACAGCAGCTGTACCATTTTACATTACCACTAGAAATCCACAACAGTTCCACTTGAGCACAGAGTAAGATATATCTTAAGGCATACTCCTGATGGAGGAGACAGACACATTCCAGAAGTGAGCATTGAGGGACCAATAAATATGTTTGATAAATGAGGTTCCTGATATTCAGGAGGTACAGGATATTTCCAAAGCATTCCAGTCACAAAAAATCATCCTGTACATAGAGAGGAAAATATAGGTAAGTCAGGTTCGAGGAACTGCAAATGGAGATACCTAAATTGTGTCTGTAACTCTAGGATGTATACTGATATTGCTGAGTTTCTTGAACTAGGACTTGGAGGTAGGTACAAATGTATCACAATATATTTTCAAATTAAGTGTAAAATTTGAAAATTTATAGAAATTTGAGTGTGACTTGTCCTATTTTTGCCTGGTTACTTGAGGGGTTCTTTCTTTATCCTTGCATATCAATAATAAACCAAATGTGTTTTAATGTCAGATTTAACTACAGTGTCCTGTGTGTGTATACTAGGGGCCCGGTGCACAAAAAAAAAAATCTGTGCACTATGGGGGGTCCCTCAGCCTGGCCTGTACCCTGTCGCAGTCTGGGACCCCTTGGGGGATGCCCACCTGCTGGTATGCCTGGCCAGCCTGGGTGAGGGGATGATGGTTGTTTGCAGGCTGGCCAAAGACCCATACCCCATGGGGGTATGGCCAGCATGGGCGAGGGGCTGAGGGCCATTTTTAGGCTGCCCACAGCTTCTTCAGAGTTCAGGTCCCTACTGGGGGGCCTGGCCAGCCTGGATGAGGGTCTAAGGTCCATTTTCAGGCTGCCTACAGTCCCTTCAGGGTTTGGGACCCTACTGGGGTGCCTGGCCAGCCTGGGTATGGGCTGATGGCTGTTCGCAGGCTTCCCACAGCCCCTTCAGGGTTTGGGTCCCTACTGGGTTGCCTGGTCAGACTGGGTGAGGGGCTGCGGGCCATTTTCAGGCTGGCCACAGCTCCCATTGACCGAAGGTCCCAGCAAGGCTGGCTGGAAGCAGGTTTCTGGGGTTTATTTACCTTCTACAATTGAAACTTTGTTGCCTTGAGCAGAGGCCACGGCCTGCCTAGGCAGGCAACAAAGCCTGTTTGCTTTGTTTCCTGGAGCGGAGGCCACAGCCAGCCTAGGCATGCAGTTGCAACTGAAGCATCCTGTTTGCTCTAGCTCCGTGGCTGCCAGCCACCATCTTGGCTGGGTTAACTTGCATATCGTCGCTCTGATTGGCTGGTGGGCATGGCTTGGCTGGTGGGCATGCTTAGGTATAAAGGAGTGAGGGTTACTTTGCATATTACTCTTATTTTATATATAATATATATATATATATATACACATATATGTATATGTATATATATATTACCTCCAGCACAATTCATCTTTAATTTGAAGATTTTCTGCCACATTAATTTATATGACAATATTTTTTGTTTCATTTGCTACAATCTCATTTTAGAAATATTTACTATTTATGACAGATACATTATTTTTGCCCTTCATATCTAATAGATTCTCTATAATTGCTTTATTACATGTCTTCAACCTTCATTTATATCAAGCACTTTTATTATGCTTATAGTTCACTTTTCAGTGATATCAAAAACTATCCCATTTTCATTCAAACGTATCTAATCTAATAAAAGAGTAATATGCAAATTAACCATCACTCTGAGACACCTAAGCCACACCCACCAGCCAAGCCTACCAGCCAATCAGAGTGGCAGTATGCAAATTAACCCAGCCAAGATGGAGGCCAGCAGCCATGGAGCTAGAGTAAGCAGGAGGCTTCTGTTGCAACTGCCTGAGTAGGCCAGTGGGACTCTGCTCAAGCAACAATGTTTCATTATAGAAGCCATGGAGCTGCAGCAAACAGGAGGCTTCTGTTGCCTGCCTAGGCCTCCACTCGAGGTAACAAAGTTTGAATTATAGAAGATAAACCCCAGAAACCTGATATCATCCAGCCTAGCTGGGACATTGGGTCAATGGGAGCTGTGGGCAGTCTGAAAATGGCCCACAGCCCCTCAACCAGGCTGGCCACACCCCCATGGGGTAAGGGTCCCCACTGGGGGGCTTGGCCAGCCTGAAAACAGCCATCAGCCTCTCACCAGGCACGCCAGCAGGTGGACATCTCCTGAGGGGTCCCAGACTACGAGAGGGCACAGGCCAGGCTGAGGAACATCCCCAGCCCCTGAGTGCACAAATTTTTGTGCACCGGGCCCCTAGTTTCTTAATAAAAATTATGTGGATTGTGGTCTCAGTTTATATCTTAGCACAAAATTTTTCTTCCCATGAGCAACTCGTTTATCAGATTACTTATCAACACCTATTTAGATGAATTTGTGTTAAGGCTTTCTCTAATGAGGAATCCCTTTGTCATGGAGTCATGTGTTTTGTTTTGTTTTTTGGAATGGCCACTTTGTGTGTGTGTGTGTGTGTGTGTGTGTGTTTTAATATATATTTTTATTGATTTCAGAGAGGAAAGAGAGATAGAAGCATCAATGATGAGAATCACTGATCAGCTCCTCCTGCATGCCCCACATTGGAGATTGAGCCTGCAACCCAGGCATGTGCCCTGAGTGAGAATTGAACCATAACCTTTTGATTCATAGGCTGACACTCAACCACTGAGATACACTGGCTAAGGCACCACTTATTTTGTGCATGTTTTCCCATTCCCCATCATTTTTGGTACTATTTATTAGTATTTTACTCATGGCAGCAACTCTAACACAATTATATTGACTCTCAACTTTTTATTATAGTTATTTAATGTTAACTCCTTTTTTTAAAATATATATTTTATTGATTTTTTTACAGAGAGGAAGGGAGAGGGACTGAGAAGTTAGAAACATCGATGGGAGAGAAACATTGATCAGCCACCTCCTGCACACTCCCCACTGGGGGTGTGCCCGCAACCCAGGTACATGCCCTTGACCAGAATCGAACATGGGACCCTTCAGTCCCCAGGTCAACGCTCTATCCACTGAGCCAACCCGGTTAGGGCAATGTTAACTTCTTAATTGTTCTCATCTCTATGTGTGTTTTGTTATACCATTAAAATTTTGTCAGAACACATTTCCCTAATTATAAACTCAGTTGTCTAAGTCACCAATTAAGCTCTTTGTTAAAAACAAAGACGACTAAATAATTAGAATTTCTAAACACAACCTGACTGGGAAATCATATTTATGCAAAAAGTTCAAATGATCTGCTCAAATGTAAGAATGGTGAAGCATGGTGATTACTTCCAGATTAGAACACTGAATGAGATTTTTCAAAAGCCTAAAGTTTAAATTGTGAAATAAATACTTGTGTGTTTTTTGAATACTAATTCAGAAAGTTTCCATATAATTTTTCAAAGTAAGAAAAGTAAATAATTTATAGAAGAAAAGAATATGTTGAATACATAGAGTCATTTGTAGTTGTGGTATTTACAGATCAAATCAGTCTGTTAAATATTGTTGTGCATATTAGGGGCATGACATTGTGAACTTGGGGGAAGTCTTCAGGAGAAGAATGGGATTTATAACAAAAATAAAAGGAGAAAAAGAAAGGAGGGCAAGAAGGAAAAGTATAGGAAAACCAAGTAAAATAAAAGTAATTATTTTGTAAAACCTTTAGAATACTGGGGTTAAGGCACATATTAAAATTTAGTCAACTAACTTATCTGTCAATAAGGGAGAGGGGCAGAGGTATACATCATTATATGAATTTCTAATTTAAAATCATGGAGTCCTATTAAGCTTCATTTGGATTGGCTCATGGAGGTTGGGAGTTAACAGTGCCCATCAATATGAGTAGTGCTAACATATGGAAAGAAAGAATTTTATGAATGATCTTGGATTCAAGATAACATTTCACTTAATTTTATATGCACTAAGGTACAGGGTTTTTTTGAGCAGGAATATGAGTCAAACATAGCTGCATTTTTGGAAAATTAAATTGAGTGTACTTTGAGTAGGAAACCTAGGGAAACCAGATAGAAAATCTGTATCAATAATATAAATGGGTATTTTACCTAACTTGATTGGAAAGAAAATTTTGTAAATACATTAGGAGCTATTGTAAAGCTAATTTAACTAAACCTCAGAATAGAAACATATCAATACTAAACAGACATCAGATATTAGCAGAATGTGGTTATAACTGACCAAATTTGTTCTATATGTTTAGAGACAAACATGACAGGGAAAACGATAGGTGGCAACAGGGTGACATTTCTGTACTCTCCTGAAATCTCTCCCTTTAAGGCTGTTGATTCCTAAGTTAAAAAGATATCTATCTTCCCTAAAAATTACTTCAATTTTCAGTGGAAAACAAGTTATCTTCTTCCAGTCTCTTATTTTAGCACAACTCTGGACGATTCTGCTGACAAAACTGAAAATTTTCCATTTCTCTATTCAATTTTGTAAAGGCATTATGCACTTTCAAGGTGGAAATCTCAACAAATAAAGTCTGGACTTTCTGAGTTCAAGATATTGCTTAGTTTATGGAAAATTTGAAGACTCATATTGATGGGCCCTAAATTTGTCTATCATATCTTCTCTGACTAAAAGCAAATATATGAAAACAAAAATATGGTATAATCATTTTTTGTTATGCAATAAATGCAACATTACATTTTTGTCTTAGATTGCATGGCTCCACATCATTGGTGCAGAGCCAGCCAGAGCATGGTTAAAAGCACACCCCAATTATTATGATTCCTTTCCCTGTGATGCACAGTGATGCACTGCCCAGATGCCCCAGCAAGGAAGGACTTGTTGCTCCATTTGTTCAGTAGGCTGTGGCAGAGATCTGTCAGCTGCTTCCAGGATCACCTCAGCTGAAGATGGTTACCTCCCCAAGGCGGCACCCTTTCTCCTGATAGGTCCTATCAAGTGATTTGATCTCTGATAATTTATTATGGCTTGGTAAGCTCAGCCTATCAAGGGACATCTCTAAAGTGCCATTCTACACCAACATTTCTCATGGAGTTTACCAAGACTGTCTTGGGTCTGCATCACAGTTCAACTGCTTCCTTGGCCCAATCCTGACTTCTCTCCCATCATTTTTGAGTGCTGATCCCGTGGGGACTCCTTAATAAACATACTGTATGACAACTGCTACCATGAAGTCTGCTCCCCTTTTATTAGAAAACTGATGGCATTGATAAAAAATAATCTTTTCAGTAAAAGCTGTGTGCTAAGTTTATGGCAGTATAAAGGACAAGTTTCTATTTTGAAATTCCCAATATGAAAGTGACCTACTTAATGATCCTGTGCTCGTGCTTAAAAACAAACGAACATCTCGCTCTAGCCCATTTGGCTCACTGAATAGAGTATCGGCCCTTGGACTGAGGGTTCCTGAGTGGGGATTCCAGTCAAGGGCATGTACCTTGATTGCAGGCTGGATCCCTGGTCCTGGTCAGAGTGAGTGCAGGAGACAACCAATGGATGTGTTTACCTCGCATCAATGTTCCTCTTTGTGTGTCTCTCCCCCTCCCATCCACTCTGTCTAAAAATCCTCAGTGAAGATTAACAAGAAAATGACATCTAGACATTATATGCATATATGCATAACCCTTGGACACAGACAATAGTGTGATAGGCCTTGCTGGGGGAGTGGGAGTAATGGAGGGTGATGGGGGGGGAGACATCTGTAATACTTTCAACAATGAAGATAAATTTTAATAAAGGACATCTAATTGCTAATCCATATCTTCAGTATTGTGCTTCACTGCCAAAGAAAAGACAAAGATAATAAGCAACTAAACATTTAATAAGCTATATGTGTTACTTTTATTTCTTGGAATCTTCTCATCCTCCAAAAATATAGCTGGAATAACAGGGTAGACACCCAAAGTGGCATGAAACCATTGGCTTGTGTAAATATTTAAAAAGCAATGCAATGTGGAAAATAGCAATTTATGTTGAGGAAAATTCTTAGGCAAAACTAATTTATTTTCATTCCTTTAAACTGGGACCTACATAAAATAACTATTATAATTTAATTCTAATAAATCATTATGATTCTATTTTGTCTCAAAACTCATCTATGGAACAAAGATACAGATTTAAATATTTTAGCCATGATCAGAGAGAATGCCAACATTTCACAAAAAAACGAAAATTTTTATCAGTGGAACTTAATAATACTCTGAATTACAAAAAAGTAAAATGCATAAAGTTTTAATTTTCCAAATAAAAATAAAAATATTTGTAGCCTATTATAGGTTGAATAGTACCTCTCCTATAAAAGATAAATTGATGTCCTAATCCCCAGTACCTCACTCAGAATACAACCTTATTTAGAAATAGGGTCTTTACAGATAATGAAGTTAAAATAAGGTCATTCATTAGAGTAGATCCTGATCCAATAGGACTGGTGTCCTGATAAAGAGTAGAACTTTGAAAGAGCAGTGACAGACATGCAAGGAGAGAAGACTATGCAGACAGGCATAAGGAGAATGCCATGTGAAGGCTAGTTAATCTGCCACAAGCCAGGGAATATCTGACAACAGCTGGGAAACACAAGGAAGGATCCTTTCCCCTACAGGTTTCAGAGGGAGCATAGCCCTGTTCACACCTGAATTTCAGACTTCTAGCTTCCAGACTGTGAGACAATAATGTCTGTTGTTCTACACCATTTTGTTTGTGGTTCTATGTTATATTCGCTATAGAAAACTAATACATAATGCCAATTTTTTTTTAAAAATTGATTTTGATATATTTTTTTATTTTCTGATATTTTCTTGACCATCTGTTCTATTATATAAGTTGATACTACATTTTATATGAGAACTTCTTATGTCTCTATGGGCTTGGTTTCCAAAGCCAGAGTTTTCATGTTATTACTACTTTTTAATATTTTATAATATTTTTACAAAAAGCATTATGCTAAGCAGAATCATCAAACTTTACATTAAAAAATGTCCTTGAAGGAAGTTTGATTTAAAGTCATTTTAAACAACTGAAAATTTCAGCTTTTGTTTAAGGAGTATAACTTTAGTAGGATAACAGTATTTGTTCCAGTTCTAAACAAATTCCTTGAAATTACTACAATTGGTAATGCAGTTATAGTATAATGATAATAAAATGCATTTCTTTTGTTTAAACTCTGCTCTTATTTTTAGTTATACTGATGTCATAACTTTCTAATAGGCATTCTAAAGGCTCTGATGATTAGGTTAAAGGATTCTAAGGAAAGAAATTAGAGTGATTTCATTTTTAAAAGAATCAAGTTAAGAAAATTTGCTTACAATTTTAATAATGAAAAACTTTAAAGATACTTCTCAGGCATCGCTTAGACCCTCAGTAACATACTGGGATGTCACACTTCAACTTTCTCCTGAGGAATCACATCCTGCCTTTGCCATCACTTCATAAACCAAATGAAAACATGGGCTCCCAAAGATAATAATGTCAAGCTAGTAAATAAGGGGCATGGAAGAAGCTATCACTGAAAAAATACTGAGACATTTGTGAGCATAACTCCACTAAAAAATGTCTGGCTGGAAATGCTGAAGTTACATTAGGAACTGGTTATACCTCTGCACAAAAGGCTATCACTTGTCAGCAAGAGTAACCATGGTCATTATAAACAACCAAAACACTGTCTCGGTGAAGGGTTGCGATATACAAAGCTCTGTGTCTCCAGTTATAAAACTGAATATATAGCTAAGTGCAAAAAGATTAGACACACACACACTGAGACTATAAGGCATATTATTGCATATTTTTCTAATGAAAAATCTGGCAGTTTCCTTTTTTATTTATCTTTGTTGAAATTCCTGGGTATGAAACTAATATCAAACTAGTTCCTTACACCTTAGCAAGATTGGGTTAGGAATAGGATTAGAAAGGAATTGTGTATTTTTTTACTTCATAATACACCTAAGTACTTAGCAGAAACAAACACATATCCTATCTAATAAAAGAGTAATATGCAAATTAGGTGTCACTCTGCCACAAGATGGCTTCCCCCATAGCCACAAGATGGCAGCGCCCAGTCCGGCTCAGCTCTGCTACTGAAGTGGTCAGGCCTGTTAGCCAGGCAGGTGGCAGGGGAGGCGGGGGGACCGAGGAGCAGAAAGGTGATCAGAGAGGTGTGAGGGTGCCCTAGCCAGGCATGAGTCCTGGGAAGGGGCAAGGCCAAAGATTTCAGGGTTCTGGCCACTGGTGGAGCTGGCAAAGCAGGGGTTTGGAGGTCCCCTGCCCAGGCCTGCAGCCTCAGCCAGAGGTTACAGGCCTGGGCAGGGGTGGAGTTGGGATTGGAGGGGCAGGGGTGGAGCTGGTGATCAGAGTGAACTACAGAGGAAACACCTTTTCTGACCGCTCATTGGCCAAGCTCCCTATATGCCACTGGTGATATTCTTAGTAACTTGGGTAATAAGAATCCCTAAAGGCAATCTAGGATTTTTCCACCACACTCCTGAAGAAAAAAAAAGGAAGGTCCACTGCTGGAGGGCAAAGAAATGTCATATCCTGCTCTAGCCGGTTTGGCTCAGTGCATAATGCCTCAGCCTGCCGACTGCAGGGTCTGGGTTCAATTCTGACCAAGGACATGTACCTAGGTTGCAGGGTCCTCCCTGGTCGGGGCCCAGGTCAGGGCATATGCTGGAGGCAACCAATCAAAGTGTTCCTCTCACTTTGATGCTTCTCTCTGTTTTTCCTTTCTCTTCCACATTCTCTAAAAAATCAACAGAAACACATCCTCAGGTGAGGATAAAAAAGAAAGAAAGAAATGTCATATCCTATGAAAGACACATCTTGAAAATGCCTAAAGAGAGTTGTCATTTCTTCATGGTGAAGGGACTGGAGTCTGTGTTGATGAAACACCTTGGTGGCTGTGGTGACTGGCAGTGGCTGCAGCAGTGGGGTGATGGGGTTGGTGGCTTCCCCTGATTAGCCTGGTCACCTCCCACAAAGGGAGGCCAGACTGCAGCTTAGGCCCACTTCCCAAGAGGAGCAGAGAGTGGGCCTATGCCGTTAGTAGGACACCCCTGAGGGCTCCCAATATCTGAGAGGGGGCATGCTGGGCTGAGGAACCCCCCCCACCAGTGCACGAATTTCGTGCACTGGGCCCCTAGTTTAACAATATATGGGAATATATTTGTATTATTTCATAAAGCAGTGTAAACAAAAGTATGCTTACTATAAAATCCTTCAATTTTATTTTAATGAAAATGTTCCAGAATGTAAAGAAAAAGCTAATCTAATGTACCAATTTCACCATATGTACAATGGATTCAACTGATGCAAAATTCTTCCAGTTATGAAAGCAAATCACATTTTGAAAGAATTTGAAAAAATAAAAAGTATAAATAAGATTTTAAAATCATTTTAGAAGAAAGTTTTACATAGTCACATACTTTGCACATATGATGGAAAGCTGAATTTGTATATGTTTATGTTAATGGATTGGCCCTTAGTTAAAGAATTGAAGAAAATGTCAAATTAAGAGATATTACTTAAGCTGTATCAAGTATTTTCATAACACTGTAATATAAAATAAAAACATGAAAATATTACAAATATTTTATAAATTAAAAATAACATAATAAGCATGTGCATTGAAGATTTTTAGCACCGTCACCTGCTTAAAACTCTATTCAGTTAAGGAGCTAACTAAACATTTAACATATTAGCAAATAAAAAGTTATTTCTGGGATGTATGGGTGACTAATTTCAAAGTAAGAGTGATTCTAATTATACAATTTACTATAATTAAAATCAGAGTTATGGTTAGGCCAGGTGTCAATAAGCAAAAATGGGTGACTTTATCTTTAGGAACTCCAGATTCCTTATCACTCTGTACTTTGATGATCTTTCCTCAGTTCTTCTGTGCTCCTTAACAAGATTCACCAGGACACCTTGGTGTGGCCATAGCATAGTTTTAACCACTATCCAATAAAACTGGTCAATACCCATGACAAACTACTTGTTAAATATTTTTAATATCACTATTGCCTAGATCCTTCTCTGCTACCCATTTACAAAAGTTATTCATATCAAATATCACTCTGACATCTAAATGAAAGACAAGGTTTAATCTGTTATGCCACCCATAATTTTTGAATGTTAATATAGGCTATGCCTCATTTCAGTCAGAGGGAGCCTCAATCTCTTTACTTCATGTCTCCAAAAAGACACTCCCAGTTGGCTGTAGCAGGCTCTTGGTTTCTCTCTCTCTCTAACTCCTATTTACTCCACCCTGGAAAAAGAGGACTTACTCCTCTAATTGGAAGGATAAGGAATTACAGATATTCTCATTTTATCTTTCCTCTTCTCCATTTTATGGACTACTACTTTGTTTGATTCAGTGATATGAACCCCTATCTAGAAATTTGCCTGGATTATAGAATGGACTCAATAAGTATTTGTTAAATGAACAAAGAAGAATCTGCTGTGTAAAGTCAGGTCATGAGCCAAATATTAGATACCCATTTGGTCAAAGAACTAAATACACCATCTATACAGTTTGTAGTGTCAAGTAAATAATTTTATGCTCATCTCTCCAACTCTAGTAAGCTTAGAATTCAGACAGGGATAATGACTATTATTTTGGGGGTTCTCTGAAACTCATAAGACAGAATTGAGAGGGAAATATAAGGAGACAAAGATCAGGTCAACAAAATAGTTTATTTACTTTTGTTTCTTTTTAAGGCCTCCCCAGAAAGAATTATTACTTTGAATGTACTCAACCCCAATGGTAGAATTTTAACAAAGAATAGGTACTTAACTGAGAAGATGTCGTACAGATGATCCCAGCACCAGATGCAGAATTGGTCTAGATATATCACTCAGTGTCTAGTCACAAAAGTAGGAACCATTTCAGATATTTCACATAGAGATGGATGGATTTAATGCCTGAAAAATGATTGGAAGAGCAAAAGAAGCAAACCAAGAAGGGTGAAATTAGAAGAGCAAAAGGGAGAAGGAAATGTTAGCTGGAAATCAGGACTCTCTTTCTAACCTTGGGCTGAACACAAGAGCCAGCCCTTCAGCTGATTTGGAGGCATTGATGCTATAGCTGCTTTGACTACTGATCAGCAAAAACCCTGGACCATGAATTCCACAAATATTGCTGATATCCCCATCGATATGCTTGTGATCAGGTCAGTTAAAATTGCTCCTGGTGCCCACAGCCATCAGAGATACCACAGAAAATAAAGAATGCATTGTTCTCCCTTCTTTCAATCTCCTGCCATAGCTCTTCATTGGCCAAAACCTACTGGAAATCTGCCAGCAAGGGAGTATGAAAAATTACTTTGCATACTTCCAGCTGCTATAGAAAGGAGGGCAAAGATGCTAAAAGCTAGTGAGATAAGTAACTAGAACACTGAATCATGTATTTTTAATAAGAATTTTAAAGACCTAAGAGAAATTGTTATAGGAAAAAAACTACTCGCTATTATTAATCCCTCTAGAAATTACTATATCAGGCAAATAAAGAAATTCAGAATTAAATCATTAATTCAGAATTAAATCATTGGCAGTTATCCATAGTACTAAAAATACCATTATTGAACTACAGTTGTCAAAGTATATATAATAAATGTTTAGCAAATTAAGAAATTCTAAACTTTTCAACTATATTTATGACCATAATTTAGACTAAATAAAGACTTCTGTGAGGAAAGCCTTCAAGAAGAGATCAAACAACATCCACTTATGGCTAAATTTGGATTTTGTTATTTTAATTTAATCAGATAACATAGGCAAAAGAACAGAGTCTGAGCTCTGGTATTAGATATATAGAAAATGTGGAGAGAAACAAAATGAGAAAAATCAGTCTTATACAAGGGTTGAATGCTAAAGTGGGTTTCAATAATGGGGGCATAAAATTATACTTAAGTTCATGGAAAACTACAGGTCAGTAAGGAGACATGATGAAAATGGGTTCTTTGGATGTTTAGTTTTTTTAAAAAAAAAAAACTTTATTCCAGTATTCCAACTGAGAATTAGTGAAAAATCATTCTTCACTCTAATCTATAAGTGATGATCACTTGAAAATATATTGGGAAGTATGTTTTGGAAAGTCTTCTAAATCTTGAGATATTCTGAGTGGTATCTGCAACAAAATTAATGCCCTTGATTTTTCTGACTTACTTTTCATATATATTCCTCTCCCCATTTCCATTATATTAGACTAGAGGCCCAGTGCACGAAATTCATGCATGGTGGGGTAGGGGGGGGGGAGAGTGTCCCTCAGCCCAGCCTGCACCCTCTCCAATCTGGGACCCCTTCGGGGATGCCAAACTGCCAGTTTAGGCCCGATTTCACAAAATGGCAGTCAGACATCCCTCTCACAATCCAGGGCCGCTGACTCCTAACCACTCACCTGCCTGCCTGCCTGATCATCCCTAACCACTTCTGCTTGCCTTCCTGATCGCCCCCAACTGCCCTCCCCTGCCAGCCTGATCTCCTCGCTAACTGCTTGTTCCCCCACTGGCCTGATATTCCCTAACTGCTTGCTCCCCTGCCAGCCTGATCGCCCCTAAATGCCTCTGCCTCGGATCCCACCACCATGGCCTTGTCTGAAAGGAAGTTGGACATTTGGAAGATATCTGGTCGACCTGATCTAATTAGCATATTACCCTTTTATTGGTATAGATAACTGATACGATACTTACATAATATTTATGTCAACGTTAATAAAATAGACCACTCTTGGAGTAAATAGAGTATAGTGAATAAGGGAATGGATATTAAAGCCAAACTGCACAAGTTCAAAACAGAGCTCCACACTTAATAATCCTATGACCTTTGATATGTTAAACTTCTCTTTGCTTCTTCTGTAAAATGGAGTGATTTAAAATTTACCTTTCTAGATGGTGGTTAGGATTAAATTCACTGATTATATGTTGAACCCTTAAACAGGGCCTGGCACATGTAACATCTGTGTTAACTTTATTTTCTCCACTTGTCTCCAGGATATGATTTCTAACCAATGTGTTGTTAAAGCACTCCATTTTGACAGAGATACAATCATCTCCTATGGAAGTTCATTTCATTTTGGACCAATTAACTGATAAAATCTTTTTATATATTTACTAGAGGCCCAGTGCATGAAATTAATGCACTTGGAGGGGGGTCCCTCAGCCAGGTCTGTGCCCACTCACAGTCTGGGAGCCCTTGGGGAATGTCTGACTGAGTGGTGCTTCCCCTGTGAGAGTGCACTGAACACCAGGGGGCAGCTCCTGCACTGAGTATCTGGTCAGTGCGCATCATAGTGACCTATCATTCTGCTATCTGGTCGATTTGCATATTAGCCTTTTATTATATAAGATTCACATTGGATACCCTTGGACTTCTAGCTATTATCTCCTTGAAATATTTGCCCCTGAAATTACTTAGAATTATTGCACAAAATTCACTTTTACATATGGCAGCTTCTCCTAGATGGGGATAGAAATAGCTTATTCCCTCCAAATGCTTCTATTTTTCATATTACTAGTATCACAGTTCCTTTAATATTCCTCATGTGATATATTTCTTAGACCATCATGAAGCAAATTACTTGTCTTTGGATCTATTTTCATTTGCAAATATCATTCTCAAAAATTCAAGTAACATTTGCATTTTCATCTCCAAAGAAGTGCATACTAGGGAACTCTCAAATAGCCAATGGGGCAGATAAAATTGGAGAGAGGGGCTTTCTGGCACCCATCAGTCATCTGCTTAAGTAACATGCTTATGTATGAGACTGAACCTGCCTCCATCATTATATTTTTAGAGGTAATTTCTCAAAAAGATCTCCTTTACTTGGACTAATGAAGTAAATGGAGATGATTCCAAGAAAGGGAGAAAGGTATTATATCAGCACTCCCCATTATCACCCACTACCACCTCCTCTTCATTCAGCTTCAGCAACTTTTAAGCTATAGGGTTTAAAAACTTAATCTGTCAAATAATCAATATTCATAGAGATTAAGCACTGCATGGTAACTACACATTAAAAATTATAATAATATGTATTACTATAGCATAATGCCTTAACAGGTTCAATTTGAATAGTTTTAATGTTCAAATATTTCTAAGGTTCTAATAGTCCTTAGAATGCTAACTTATTATTTAATAAAACTTTGTCAAAACTTAAATGCAATCAACTCTATTTCCAAGACCCTTATATTTTATTTTTTAACATATTTTTATTTATTTCAGAGAGGAAGAAAGAAGGAGAGAGAGATATAAGCATAAATCATGAGAGAGAATCATTGATTGCCTGCCTCCTGTACACTCCACACTGGGGATCAAGCCCACAACTCAGGCATATGCCCTGACCAGGAATCGAACCCTAACACTCAACCACTGAGCCATGCCAGCTGGGCAAGACCCTTATGTTTTACATTAGCAAGTTTTGTTTTTGTTTTTTAACATAGACTGCAATCAACATTCTAAAGTAAATATTATAAAAAAAATAAAATTTTTATATTTATTTAAAATAAAATTTCTGAAAGATAAACCTTTTCCAATAGTTGAATTAATCACTACATTTTATAAAATTATATATTATCCTATATAATAAAAGAGTAATATGCAAATTGATCCTAACATCAGAACAACTGGGAATGACTGGTCACTATGGCACACACTGACCACCAGGGGGAAAATGCTCAATGCAGGAGCTGCCCCCTGGTGGTCAGTGCGCTCCCACAGGGGGAGTTCTGCTCAGCCACAAGCAAGCTGATGGCTGTCAGCAGAGCAGTGATGGCAGGAGCCTCTCCTGCCTCCTCAGCAGCGCTAAGGATGTCGAACTGCAGCTTAGGCCTGCTCTCCGCTGGCAAGTGGATGTCCCCAGAGGGCTCCCAGCCTGCCAAAGGGATGTCTGACTGCCAGCTTAGGCCTGATCACCCGAGGAGCAGGCCTAGCCAGCAGATGGACATGCCCCAAAGGGTCCCAGACTGTGAGAGGGCACAGGCCAGACTGAGGGACCCCGCCCCCGCCCCGAGTGCACAAATTTTTGTACACCTGGCCTCTAGTCACAAGATAATTTAGAGAAAAATATTCTATTAACAGTAGAACCAATCTCCAATCTGATGAAGTCATTAGCTAATTTTGTATTATTCTAAGAAAAGAGATAGCAGTAGGTGCAATCAATCTTGTATGAGAGATTTTCTTCACTTGTGATCCTTGGAGAACCAACCCTTTCAAGTGTTAAGGTAAGCTGTCATGTGCATTATAAACCAAGATTCAGGTTTAGATTAACCTGTAGTGCCCACAAAACAATTCAACCCCTTGAACAATCTTTTCTGCTGATTAAACAATGGAATTTTATGGCACATTTCTTGAATAATATATTTGAGCTTGTTGTAAGTTGCTGATCCGGTAAAACTGAAAGCTGACTGTTTTGTCTTGTCAAATGTTTTGAGTTCTACATTTTCCTAATTGGATTTGTTGATTTATTACTAACAAAGATAAAACTGTACTTCAACCACTTTGGGTTTGGAAATTGCTGCAACCTGGAAGCAAATTGTATGAGTTTGAAAAATGTGTTTGCAGTACATTTAACCACAAGAATATTAACTTGACAGAAATGAAACAAGCAAAGAAAATGACATTTATAGTCTTTTTCTTAAACACTAGAATAAAATTACTACAAGTACAGCTGTCTGAGCAGAGGAATAGGTCTTAGCAACTGCTGTATCTGAACTTTCTCAGAGTTTGGATTCAGTTTTACAATAGTTAGTTTTCTATCAGAATATTATAATTAATGTTAATTATCAACATTTAATTATATTACATTGGAAATATAACTATAGTTATTACATAAGTCATATTCTATAACTAATTAATATTCAAATAGTAAATTATTTTTAAAACCCTAAAACATACAGAGAAATACTTTTAAAATATAAAATTTTTATAGCAGATGTTTGAAAATGCTATACTTTTTGAATATTTATAAGGAGGAAAATGTATCTTTACAATCTTTTCCCAAAATTATATTTTACTATTCTTAGTTAAAATGGAAAACGAAGATCATTGAGTGACTTCTCATTTAAGGTTTCTATCATGTCATGGGCATTTTGCATACATTATAATCTTATTTAATTAGTTGTTTGTTGTTTTGTCGAAAATTTTACTATTTACTGTGGTGTTTGATATGCACACCCCTTTGGAAATGTTAATATATCTTATCCAAAATAAATAAAAACAAGACATTTTCATGTTTAGAAAGCTCTGTGTGTGTCTTTTTGTTGTAGAATATAATTGATATACTGTCACCCCAAAATTAGCACTATACCTGGCAAACAGAATGATTTGATTCTCCCAAACTAATTAATCTTTCCTGTCCAGTTGATAAAAAAAAATAATTCTACAAGCATTGTGCAGTCAGAGACAGAAACAACTTTCAAGTAATGTAAAATAAAACTTAAGTTTCTTTAACTACAAATAGTTTTAAAACTTGGCTATTCTCTATCACTAACGTGAATTCAAACCTGGTACCTCCTGAATGCATTCTTGAATTTTTTTCATACAAATCACAAGTGTGATATTACTTTATCATTTGGAATATTAGAAATAAGCAAGTAGAGAGCAGAAAATAAAGAAAAATGCTGGAGAAGATAGGTTGGCCAAGGCAACCCAGCAGGAAACAAATGCTATATTCATGCCTTGGACCTGTGTATTTGTTAAAAAAAACCCGTGCTGTGCACCATATTGGGATCAGATCCTATTGGCACCAAAGGAGCTAAGTAAGTGATATAGAGAATCAGAAACTTATGATTATGAAATGTCAGAACTTAGTGGTCCCAAGAATTAATTTATTAGTTAAGGAATAACCCAACAGGTATCCTAATTTCTTCACTTTAACTGTCAAGTTCCAAAGGAAGTTGAGATTCCAGACCAAGCATGACAAATCACTTTACAAACTTGTAATTTTCCAAATTTTAATCCACAGGGAATGACTTTGTTTGAGGGATAAAAAAACGAAATGGAGGGTACTTTGGCAGGATGTGAGGGGAAGAAGGAGGGAAAAGAAACACATTTACCCAGCAGACAGCTGCCAATTCTCATGGTCTTTTCAAGCCACACTCATCCTAACTAAATTTCAGAAGCAACACGTTTGGCTTAAAGAGGGAACAGATAACCTGCAGAATGTTCGTGATGTTGAATAAAGAGATGGATGCTCTTTATAAGCCACAGAAACACTGAAGAAATTTCAGAAAAAGAAAAATTCAACAGCTGAAATTCTTCACATTGGAGTTGGCATTAATGGTTGTGATATGGTCCAAAATTTATTCTATGAAGGGATGAGAAATTAAGATTTCCAGCCCTCCTTTTCCAAAAACAACACAAAATGATCGTCCAACATAAGCATCTGCCAGAGAGCTGACAAATGTTGCCTTTGCTTCATTTTTGCAAATTTGGAATCGATTAAGGAGAATTTGGCCTCAAATTGCAAACCTCTTTGTTTTGGCACTGTAAATGAATTGGTGAGAAGTAGAAGAAGCAATTGCAAAAGCAAGAGAGAAAACCAAGGTTAAAACAAATAATAATTACAAGCAGAAAAATCAAATAGGTAAACCAACATTATAATTAATCATTCATATAAAAAATGCCAGGATAACAAAGGTAAAATTCAACACTAAATATTGGATACACTCACAAGGAATTTTGAAAACTGCATATAAAATACTTTTCCAAAATGGTCACTTTCTCTTTTATTAACTATTCCATCTCATAATTTCTTCTTTTTAAATTTCAGGAAAATTATTAAGTTTAAAAATATATAGTCCTCTCAGAAATAACCAGTTAAGTTATCCCTGATCATCTGTATTTGGCTAGATGTCCATGGCAGCTATCAACTCAAGTAACCATGATGCTTTTAATTTTCCAATTCTCTAAGCTTCTAAAAGAATAAAAAACTTGTTTACTAATATTTTTATCAAATTTTTGTCAAAATTATGTTTTTCTTTTTTTAATTTTGTTTTATTGCTTACAACAAGTGTTAGATAGGTCAAAATTATTTCTAACACATAAAGAAATCCTGTTCTCTAAAATATAGGCCAATGTTTGTTTTGAAAATTTCCTTGATTTACCCAGCCCTTTCTTCTATGCATAAACTTCCTCATAATCAAACACAATTTTTAGATGTTGTCATATATTTCTGATTATTAACTTTATTTTATTTTGTTTGTATTAATATATATTAGCAAAAGGGAAACAGTTTGATTTTCCATTTTGGTACTTCCTTCAACATATCCACTAAGTGTTAGCCCAATCAATAGCACTCACCTTCTGTCCTCTCAGCTCTCTGTCCAAAGTTTATAGAAGACTAAGTCCTAAGTGAACCAAATCAATTATTACATTAATAATACACTGGCTACATGTGCTGCTCATTTGCACTTTCTTTGAAAATGAAGTTGTTCTTGACCATTCCAAAGATGTTTGGGAGAAAGGAAATCATGGAGGCATGCTCTTCAGCCTAATGATCTGGTAACTGGTTTCGTCTTTGTCTTAGTTATTACTGAAAGTTCATATTCTTAGTGTTTGTTATACTCATGATTTTTAAACTTTATTTGTTTCTCTTTTATTGCATTGATTTGTTCAATAAATATTTTTGGAGACCTTATATGTGGCCCTATAATTGTCTTTGGGATATGTTTAGTACAATAGTCCTAATCTCTAGGGCACATTCAATCTAGTATGGGAGACAGAGATTAATTGGATAACTATATATGTACTAGAGGCCCAGTGCACAAAAATTTGTGCACCCTGGGGGAGGGGTCCCTCAGCTCGGCCTATGCCCTCTCCCAGTCTGGGACCCTTCAGGGGATGTCCTTCTGCTGGCTTAGGCCCACTCCCCAGGGGATCGGGCATAAGCTGGGAGTCAGACATCCCTCTGGCAGCCTGGGAGCCCTCCAGGGATGTCCACTTGCCAGTGGGGAGCAGGTCTAAGCTTCAGTCGGACATCCTTATTGCTGCTGAGGAGGCGGGAGAGTCTCCTGCCACCACCGCACCACTGCTCTGCTGGCAGCCATCAGCCTGGCTTGTGGCTGAGCAAAGCTCCCCCTGTGGGAGTGCACTGATCACCAGGGGGCAGCTCCTGCATTGAGCATCTGCCCCCTAGTGGTCAGTGTGTGTCATAGTGACCAGTTATTCCCAGTTGTTCTGCTGTTAGGCTCAATTTGCATATTACCCATTTATTATATAGGATAGAGGCCTGGTGCATGGGTGGGGGCCGGCTTGTTTGCCCTGAAGGGTGTCCCAGATCAGGGTGGGGGTCCTGCTGGGGTTCCCGGCCAGCCTGGGTGAGGGGATGAGGGCCGTTTTCAGGCTGCCCACAGCACCCAGTGGGTGCCTGGCTAGCCTGAGGGGCTGAGGGCTGTTTTCAGGCTGTCACACCTCCTGGCGACCCAATTGAAACTTTGTAGCCTTGAGCAGAGCCCAGGGCAGGCCAGGACAGGCAGGAAGCTTGGCTTTCTCCTTCACTGGGAGCAACCCAAGTCTCCTGCTCGCTCCAGCTCCATGGCCACTGCCATATTAGTTAGGTTAATTTGCATACTCGCTCCTGATTGGCTGTTGGTATGGTTTGTGGGTGTAGCAGAGTGATGGAGTGATGGCTAATTTACATGTTTCTCTTTTGTTAGTGTAGATGTATATGGTTACAAACTGTAGGGATAATATTAAATGAAAAAATTACAGTTGTGGAAAGAGTAGGGAGACCAGACTTCATTGTGCGAACAGAGAATGCTTTGAGCTGTTTTCTGAAGAATAAATGGAGTGAGTTAGATAGGGGTGGCTGTGCAGAGAACTAAAGCATTACAGGAAGAGGAAAATGCAAACAGAAAGGTTCTGAGTTAGAAAAAAGCTTTAGCATCAAGGAAGGAACTAAAAGAATACAGATGTGGCTCCATGTATGGAGCAAAGGGGAAATTCGTAGGGCTTGTGGCTGGGGAGGATAGTGGAGCAGATCCACACATCACAGTAGATGTGAACTTAAAAGGTGTGGTCTTTCTTCTTAGAGCAGCATGTAGACCTTGAAGGGAAATGACTCTGACTGATCTGTATCTTCAAAATATCACTTTGGCTTCTGTAAAAAGAGAATCTTGGGAGTAAAAACAAAGTTGGAGGAATTATTTAGGGTAATATTTCTTTTGTCCAAGTGATAGATGAGAAATTAGTGTTAGGAACAGTGGGTGCATTTGAGAGATATTTAGGACAAAAGTTATTGTCCTTGGGTAGAGATTGTGTATAAGGGAGTGAGAGAGAATGGAGTCATGTAATAGCTGGTGGTGAGGGTGGTGGTTGGAAGAGTTGTTCCAGGTTTGATTGCTAATGACAGCCATAATATGGATTATCCACGAGTCAGTCCTGGACCACCAGATGTTCGCTCTAGAGAAAGCACTTTGATTCTTACATCTCCTTTTGGGGTTGGGAGAAGAACAGATGTACTTTCTACTTTATTCTTTATACTGAATGCATTCATAGAACTTGCTTTCACGAACCAGGTATTGTGCACAAAGCTTGGACATAGCTTTGTGTCCAATTAGGAAAGACAACAGCCAGTGAGTCTGTAATTACAGTACAGGAGGGTAAGCTCTGTGAGGGGCTAAGGCAGAGGGAAGATACAGTAAGGTTACCTGGGGAAGCTGGCACCTTAGTTGGGTGTGCAGGATAATCATTAGGAATTTTTCCAGGAGAAAAGTGGAAAGAAAGGCCACAAGAAGGAAAAACAGAAAAATCAGATACTAGATTCTAACTGAGCCAGAGCAAAGCTTCTGTGGGCTCAGATGTGAAAAGCTGAGGCAAGAAAAGGCAGAACCATGGTTTCTTCCACATTCGTTGGAAAAAATTGCCCAGCACAAATTAAACAGGTGCTGTCACTCTCTTGATTAGTTCAGAGTTTCCCTGTACTTCTGTTAATATTTCTGCAAATCACTTCTTCAACCAGATTGTAGCATGTCATGGAGAAAATCGTAATGTATGTATTTGTGTGATAGAGCCTAGGCTGGCACTGAAGTCATCATAAATGCTCCATAATGATTATTATAGGAAGACAAAAGTAAGTTTCTTGGAAAAATACTTCAGGTCATTCAAATCAAATATATGACTTAAAAGTTTTCTTTTTAGACTAACTATACATTTAGTATATATTATTCAGCCTAATTACTACAATCAAAAATCTCTTCATTTTCAAATGGAAGATAAAACAGAAAATTTTTAATTTATAATTGTGCAAATTTCAGCTGTTAAGAATACTTTCTTGAGGAAGCAACCTAGATTGCATAATAAATATTCACGTTTATATTTCATTAAAAGAGAAGTGTCTATTTTTAAATATATTGAAAAAACCTTCAATTCAGATTTAGTTTCTTATTTATTCCGTTTTCTTTAGTTTCTAATGCCTCTATTTAATTTATGCTTAGATTGAATTTAAAACATTTGAGAACATGCCTATCTTTTAAGATATTTTATAACATAGGTATTTTGGACTTTATGAGATGGTTCAAGAAGGGACTAAATTGACAAGTATAAAAACCTGAATTGTGTCCCAGTGTTCAAGTTGGTAATGATTTGCCACAAAGTCCAACCAGTGTAGTTTGAGTGTGCTTTCATTGTTAAGATTTATCAAATTAATACATATGGGTGAAACGAGGGTATTATAACTTAAAGAACTAGAGAGGTGGACTCAAGAATTCAAATCCAGATCTTTAAACACTGATCTAGACTTGCTTGAAATGAACATTGGCTGCACTGCTGACTTTCTGTTCCTGCTATGACCTTATATAATCTATGCATTTTTTGTTTCCTATTTGCATCTGGTAATCATTTTTAATCACCTTACTTCCCAGTAGGGGAGGGTTTACTTCTATTGCTGTCATGCTGCTTTGCAACTTAAATTGTTTTGTCTTTAAGTTTCATGTAATTCTTCTATTCTTTAACTTCAAAAGCATTACTTAACACATAGCAACAATGGTTTTAAAAATAAAACTATTTCTATGTGTAAAGGTCAAAAAAAGTACTATTAAAAAACAAGCAAATGCTGTAATTGTGTGTATAAATATATATATATATACACACATTTCAGTAACTATAAGCTGATTTCTCTATTTAAAGAAAAACAACACCGAATTTCTGAAGTTTGAAAATAGCTCTTACAAAATATTTTCCTTAGACCTGATGAGAAAACAGCATTCCATCAACAATAACACTAATCAAAAGAAGCACCAGGGATGGTCAGTACCATGATGGAAAGCCAAAATGATGGCTCTCAACAAATGAGCCATAGCATGTCCTGCAATTTATATTTTATATGTGGGCAGGGACGAATTATTCATTTTCCTTATTTAAAGAAGATCCTATATTTATATTCAAAGTTTTGTGTTATGTTAAACTAGTGACCTATTATGTGAAATCGTGTGAGACCTGGGATCCTCTTCCCTCTCTCCTTCCCCCCACAACCCTCCCCTCATGCCATGGGACTGCTGCGAGTCCCAGAGACCCGCCCTGCATAGCCAGTGTGCCATGGGATGACCCTGAGTTCTAAAATGCTGCCTCGATGCCCCACTGTTGGGCCACACGGAGTGGCTGCCGGGCCCTGCCTCCACGTTGAGCACTTGGGGCCAGGAAAACACCAGCAGAAATCATGCAAAGTGGCCGCCAGGACTCCCTTGCCACCCGCAGGAACCCCAGTGGAAGCCGAGTGGAATAGCCGCCAACCCCGCCCCCACTGTGCACACCACCATCTTTGATGGTGTTGAAGTCTGAGGGTCAATTTGCATATTACCTCTTTATTATATAGGACTAGAGGCCCAGTGTACAAAAATTTGTGCACCCTGGGGGAGGGGTCCCTCAGCCCGGCCTGTGACCTCTCACAGTCTGGAACCCTTCAGGGGATGTCCACCTGCTGGCTTAGGCCCACTCCCCAGGGGATTGGGCATAAGCTGGGAGTCGGACATCCCTCTGGCAGCCTGGAATCCCTCAGGAGATGTCCACTTGCCAGCGGGGAGCAGACCTAAGCTGCAGTCGGACATCCTTATTGCTACTGAGGAGGTGGGAGAGGCTCCTGCCACCAACACTGTGCTGGCAGTTGGCACCTGGCTTGTGGCTGAGCAGAACTCCCCCTGTGGGAGCACACTGACCACCAGGGGACAGCTCCTTCATTGAGCGTCTGCCCCCTAGTGGTCAGTATGTGTCACAGTGACCAGTCATTCCCAGTGGTTCTGCTGCTAGGGTCAATTTACATATTACCCTTTTATTATATAGGACTAGGGGCCCGGTGAACAAAAATTTGTGCACTCGGGGGGTCCCTCAGCCCAGCCTGTGTCCTCTTGCAGTCTGAGACCCCTTAGGGGATGTCCACCTGCTGGTGTGCCTTGCCAGTCTGGGTGAGGGGCTGATGGCTGTTTGCAGGCTGGCCAAGCCCCCCAGTGTGGACCCTCACACCACTGGATGTGGCAAGCCTGGGTGATGGGCTAAGGGCCGTTTTCAGGTTGCCTATAGTCCCTTCAGGGTTGGAGTCCCTACTGGGGTACCTGGCCAGCCTGGATGAGGGAGGGGCTGAGGGCCGTTTTCAGGCTTCCCACAGCTCCCAATGACTTAAGGTCCCAGTGAGACTGGCTGGAATCAGGTTTCTGGGGTTTATTTAACTTCTATAATTGAAGCACTGCTGCTTTGAGCCGAGGCCTAGGCAGGTAAGGAAGCCTCCTGTTTGTTTCAGCTCTGTGGCTTCTATAATTGAAACATTGTTACCGTGAGCAGAGGCTCAGCTAGCCTAGGCAAGCAGTTGCAACAGAAGCCTGCTATTTACTCTAGCTCCGTGGCTGCCGGCCGCCATCTTGGCTGGGTTAATTTGCATACAGCCGCTGTGATTGGCTGTTGGGCATGGCTTGGCTGTTGGGTGTGGCTTAGGCATCCCAGAGATATGTTTAATTTGCATATTATTCTTTTATTAGATTAGATTATATAGGATTAATAAGAAACTGATTTTTTACTTACTTAAACTGTGTTTATGATCTTTATAAGAAATTATGCTTTTGGTAATTCCTATTATTTATTTTTGAGGATATTGATGAAATATTATCTGATAATAATTACATGATTGGTTGATGGTAACTACTATAAATAATTAGCAGTATATAATTTTCTAGAACTAGCAATTTTCTGTTGCAGATTACAAGTCTGTTATTCCTGAAGAAAAAATGCATTAGATACAGGCTATTTTCATGCCTTCCACTGTTTTTCTGGGAGGGGGGGGCAGTGTTTCTTCATGAGTTATAATAAAACTAGAGGCCCATTGCATGAAATTCATGCACAGGTAGGGTTCCTAGGTCTTTCCAGCGATCAGGGCCAATCGAGGCCTTCTGGATGCTGGCCAGGGCCTTCCTTCATTCTGCCCTGCCCTCTGGTGGTCAGCACATGTCATAGTGAGTTATCAAACTACCAGTGTCCTAAACTCCCCAAGAGACATTTTGCATATTAGCCTTTTATATATATAGATAGATAGATTATATGTCCAAGTAAATGGAATTGTGAAACACAGCCCAGTTTCTTATCTGATATATTTAAATATTTTAAGGCAAAATTTACATCCAATTGCATAGGACAGTGAACCAAGTGTCTGTATGAGTATATATAACATGACATAATTATGATCAAATTAATGCTGGATAACAGAAACTAATTATAAAATCAAACTAACTTTTACTTTAAATATTTACAATGAAAAAAAATTTCCAATTTTTTTTTTTAGAATTCCTTGCCCTGGTTGGTTTGGCTCAGTGGATAAAGTGTTGGGCTGCAGACTCAAGGGTCCCAGTTTCGATTACGGTCAAGGATATGTACCTTGGTTGCGGGCACATCCCCAGTTGGGAGTGTGCAGGAGGCAGCTGATTGATGTTTCTCTTTCATCAATGTTTCTGTCTATCCCTTTCCCTTCCTCTGTGTAAAAAAATCAATAAAAATTTTTTTTAAAAAAAGAATTCCTTAAAAATAAATATATATGCAATATTTTATGACAATTGGTCAGTTTCTGGTTTGCACTAAAGTAAGTTAACATATGGAAACTTTTAGAAAATATTTCCTTAAGCTTCTTTTCAAAAGAATATTGAGAACTCAAAGAGGAACCAGAGAAGAATTTTAATGGTGATGAAAAAATTATAAACCATATTAAACTGCTGAATTATTTATAATAGTAACCATGCTTTCCAAATAAATTATATACCCAATGATTGAGCCCATCTATTTTCATTTTAGCAGAACAAAAACATATGAACAAATAATGGAAAGGAAAATATGACTCTTCATATATATAACATTTGCATACTAAATTACAAAGCATTCCCAGATAGGAAATATTTGTACTACCCTAATGGTTAATTTTAGTGTCAACTTGACTGAGCCATGGTGTGCCCAGATATTTGGTCAAACTCTTCTCAGTGTTTCTGTGAGGGTGTCTCTGAATAAGTTTAACATTTAAATTAGTACTCTGAGTAGAGTAGATTGACCTCCATAATGTGGGTGAGCCTATTTTGTCAGTGAAGACTTGTATAGGACAAAAGACTGACACCCCCAGTAAGAGAAAATGTTCTTGCCTGACACCTTGTCTCTTCCTGGATTTAGAATGGCTAGCCTGCCTCCAAAATCCTTTGAGCTAATTCCTTATAATAATTCCCTTTCATTCTTCCTTTTTTTTTAGAAAGAGAAAAAAATATCAATGTGAGAGCAAAACATTGATCGGCTACCTTCTGCATGCCCCTTAGTGGGGACTGAATCTGCAACCTGGGCATGTACCTTGACCAGGAATAGAAATGGCAACCTTTCAGTGACCGGGATGATGCCCAACCAATTGAGCCACACTTGCCAGGGTGCTCACGCTGGGTGCTTCTCTCTCTCTCGCTCTCTCTCTCTCTTTTTCTGTCTCTCTCCACAGATACATACTAGTAGGTATAGATACAGATAGATATAAAAACATAGATACATCTACTCTAATAAAAGAGTAATATGCAAATTAACCCATCACTCCAAGACACCTAAGCCACACCCTCCAGCCAAGCCATGCCCACTAGCCAATCAAAGCAACTGTATGCAAATTAACCCATTAAAGATGGCGGTTAATTTGCACACACAGGAGAGTGAAGACTAAAGACAGTGTAGAAGGAAGCCAAGTGATGCAGAAGGAAGCCAAGCAATGGAGAAGGGAATGGAGCCAAGGCAGTGGAGATGGTGAAGAAGGAAGAGAGAAGCGGGGCTAGGGGACAGCCAAGCAGAGTTGGGAGTTGAGGCAGCAGAGACAGGAGGGAGCCAAGATGGCAGAGAAGAGATCCGAGGTGGCAGAGATGGAAGTTGAGGCGGCAGAGATGGGAGGGAGCCGAGGCAGCAGAGATGGGAGCCGAGGTGGGCTTTGCTCCCTTCTCTGCTTCACTCTGGCTCAGGAAGCCCTATTCTTGCAGGAATCTTCCTGCAACGGGCTATTAGTATATACATAGGTATAAAGGTATAAGAGATACGGCTATATGTTTCTTTGGGCCACCCTGACTAGCACACATTCTAAAACTATATTCTTCAGCGACACTGAGCCCTTGCAGCAGCCTGGGAATAGTTTGTGTCTTTCTGGTCTAACCAGTAACTTCAACCAATTTATTCATAACAACTATTGCAGTTTTTTGAAGCAATTTCTAAGTCTTCTCTCCTCTTTCTTCTCTTTACTTTCAGTGGCTTCCTATCATATAGAGAAAACAAGTGCCAGACAATAAGAAATCACTTAACTTTTTAATCTCACATTCCTCTATGATTTCCTCATTTTGTTCTGTTAAATCAGATAAAACCTACTTGCCTCCTGCCCAAGGACAATCTTCCCAGTAGGGATGCAATTCCTTCTCTTGTGTTGACCTGATGACTCTATTTGTCATTCCTTTTTTTAAAAATTTCTTATGTCTTATAACTTTTTACAATCTTGTTCAATTCTCTCCTATCACAGAAATAAAACAAATGAACAAATAAAAAACTCATTCCCTTCAGCCATCCCTTCTGCTCTGTCCAGTATTCACCCCTTCCCACAGCCCTGATTTCTGAAGGAGCTGTTTGCACTTGTTCTCTGGCCCTCTTCACTCCCAGTGCTAAATCTCATGCTTAAAGTATCAAAGCAGTGACTCAGATTATCTAAACTAATAAAAGTGAAATATTAAAATTAACCGTTTCTCCGAGACAGGGTAAGCCACGCCCACCAGCCAATCAGAGCGGCTGTATACAAATTAGCCCAGCCAACATGGCGGCCGCCACTCATGGACCTGAGTAAACAGCCCTTTCCATTGCGGCAGCAGCGAAAGTGAAGCTTCGCCCCTCAGCTCAGCTCCGATTAAACTGCCTCTAGCAGTTTTGAAACATTGTAACAATCATAGAATCCTCCAGAGCTGAAGGAAAGAGCAGCTCCGGCCTAACCAGTAAAAGTAACAATTGTTTCATTATAGACGCTGCGAGGTGAG